>PVHY01006137.1:0-76915 GCA_004024945.1 Uropsilus gracilis
CTCTTCCCTGCATTTTTGAGTTCTTCTGTTGTTCCTCTTATGCCTTGCATCTCCTGCAGTTTCTTATTTAGGGTTTCGATTTCATTTTTCTGTTCGTTGATGATATTGTTCATTTTGCTGCATTCTTTTTTATATTTTTCTACTACTTCTCTTAATTCATTGAGAGCTTCCCTTCTTTTGCTTTCCCTTTGTTCCCCCTCTTCCTTGGCCTCTTTGAGTGCTTTTATCACGTTGATTCTGAATTCTTTGTCTGAATATGGAGCATTTCTTCAATGTCATCCATGTTGGTTTTTTCAAATTGTTTATCCTAAGGTGGTGAGTTATTTTTCTTAGGGCTTGCTTGAGTGTTTGTGTTCTTCCTTTTTCCTGTGTTTTCCTTTCGGATCTGCTCTACGTATTGGGTGACTACCGCTCTAGTAGTAGGCATGTTGTAGCCTATATAGTCGTATTTACTGCTGCTTATGTGCTTTTTGTAGTGAATGTCCTTGTGTTCTGAGTTTGCGCAGGTGCCGCGTAGCGACACCAGCGCTTTTGGGCTTTGGGGTCGGCACGGTTACACTCCAGGTGCGCTCCTTCCCCACCCCCTTTAGCAACTCAGTCTGAGCTAAAGTTAGGCTGAATAGCCAGGGTCCATAGAGATGCAAATGGCCGATCTGCCTGCCTCCAGCTGTTTCCTTGACAACCGGGAGATGCCACAGGCTGCTCTAGGTAGGAAGCCTACCTGTCCTGCGTGGTCTCCTCCCCCAGGTACTGGTGTGCTAGCGGCTCCTCTCAGCCGGGTTGGAGTCCCCTTTGCAGGTTGATGGGGAAGTTTTTCTTGGCCATCTACCCAAGCTTTTTGCAATTATAGTATATGACTGTGGAATCTTAGGTCATGGCCCATCAACCACAGGAAAAAATTTAAATAAATCTCAGGCCACAAAGAAGCAGAAAGCAATAATTAAAGGTGAGAAAAGGATTAGACAGTTAAACACCACTTGTTGTATCATAGTGGTTGAAATCATGGGCTGAGAAGTGAGCTTAAGGTTTGAGCCTTCTCTGCCTTGCACCAGCTCTATCACCTTGAGTCAGTTAATTACTCGGAGTGTGACTTTTCTGATCTGTAAGTAGGACTAAATTCTTCCACAATTTATATTAGTACATGACTCAATGTTCTAACGTTGTTCCTGACACAGAGTAAGCATTTTACACATGCTAACTATGTTCATTTGCTAGGTTTAATACACTATGCTACAACTCAATTTGCCGTCGGTGCCTTTCATTAAGTAACATAGCAGCTACACCCACACATCCTCCAGGAGAATTCTCTAAGAGCTTTAACTCACAATATTCTTCACACTGTGGTTGCAGAGTGCACAGTGCACAGGTACACTCTGCACAGAAATCTATATATACTTTTAAGGGGACAGTTACTTCAAAACTTATGGAGGAGCACATGAAGACTTGTAGAGAATAAGGTGAAACCACATTCAAATAAAACCTCAATTCAAGGAAATGCATACATCCGTTTTGGAATGTGTTTCCTATGTTCTTCCTATTCCTCTGCACTGAGGATCCTTTTTGAAGCTAGAGGAGTCTTGTTGATCTGTCAGAGGTCTCCTCTCTGAATTTATGATTTTCTTGTTCTATATCACTCTGTTCTAGATGTTTTTTTACTTTGCTTTAGTGTTCTGGTTACTAACTTAAATTCTAGCTTATATGTTTCAAAGTCTTCTCTAAATCTTGAGTTATTTATTATCCCTGGAGTAGCTAAGTGACACAAGTCAATTAACAATCTCTTTTCTCTTTATTCATTTAAACATATATGTGAAAAAGCTACTATGTTATGGTAACGGAAGTTAGAACAAATACAGTATTTGACCTCCTTTCTGGGAGCTGAAATCCAGTGAGGAGTATAGAAACTAAGTGTGTGTGTGTGTGTAAGAGAGAGAGAGAGAGAGAAGAGAGAAGAACTATAATGAGCAAATTAATACACAGGATAAGTGTGTGTGTGAGAGAGAGAGAGAGAGAAAGAGAGAGAGAAGAACTATAATGAGCAAATTAATACACAGGAGAGGTAGCATATGTAGACTTAAAATGCCAGGGAATTGAGGAAATTGCATTTAAGGGAATATTTTCCAAGTGTTTTACCTTGATATAGATTAAGAGATTCAATTTAAAATGTAGCACAACACACATACACAAAAAGCAAAAGACATTTCATAAAGCAGCACTAAATTTTCTGTTCTATTTCACTTTATTCTCATTTCCCTTGCCAGTAAATACTTATTACATTGATTTTAGACCCTTTAATTAGTAAATACTTGTAGCTTTAAATACACAGATCTAAATTGGACACTGAAATAAACACCAATTACTCAATTCTATGAAGAGTACAGACTAAGAGCAGCAGTCACATGTTCTAGGCAAAAAAAAAAAAAAATGATGTACAATATCCTTGAAGTAAATGCATATTAATTTATTTCCTCTTACTCCTAGTATTATGATTTGAGCAACTGATAACAAGCTGCCATTTCTACTTCCTTCTAGAATGCCTTCCAATATTCCCAAGGCTGGGAAATAGAGACTTCATTTCTTAGACTTCCTTGCATCTAAGTAATATATTTGATTAAGACCCTGCAAGATAGCAATATCAAGATTAGGAAGTTGGAATTAAGCCAGACCCACCATCCTCTACATTTTAGATTGCTCCAGCTGGATACAAGATTTAAAAAGTGTCCTAGCAACAGACATGTGAAATAAAGCTCAACATTGCTTACAATCAGGGAAATGCAAATCAAAACCACAATGAGATATTACCTCACACTACCTCACACTGGTAAGAATGGCTATATCAAAGAAAGAGGCAACAAGAAGTGCTGGCAAGATGCAGAGGAAAAGAAACACTTTTACACTGCTGGTGGGGATACAAACTGGTCCAGCCACTATGGAAAGCTGTGTGGAGGACCCTAAAACTACTGAAAATGTAACTACCATTTGATCCATGATTCCATTTCTGGAATCTACCCAAAGGATACAAAAACATTAATTCAAAAGGATACCTGTACTCTCTCTGTTTATTGCAGCACTGTTTATAGTAGTCAGGATATGGAAGCAACCCAAATGCTCAAAACCAGGCAAATCACTCAAAAAGTTGTGGTATATTTACACAAGGGACTAATATTCAGCAATCAAAAAAGACAAACTCATGTCATTTGTGGCAACATGGATGGAACTAGAAGGAATCATGCTAGCGGAAATAGGCCAGAAGGAAAAGATAAATACCAGATGGTCTCACTTATATGTAGGATACAGAGAAAACAAAAGTCCAAGAAAAAGTTAAAGCTAACAGATTGACATCAGAACTAAAGCAAATAGCAAGGAAGGGGTGGATGCATGGGTGAAATCAGGGGAGGGATAAGCACAAGGCATCAGGATGTTATGTTCACAGATGACATGGTGACATGGTGTCTTCAGGGTATACAACAATGCAAAAAAATACATAGATATTTATGTAATTAGAGGTGAGAAGAATAAATAAAGGTCCTAGACACACACATCTCCTGGGCAGGACCCAAAAAAGTGCATGGAGAGAACCACCAGACACAGGACTGTGAGACCAATTATAGTGATGACTTATCACATAATTACACCTACAATGTCACGAGGCACTGGGAGCCAAAATGCCAGTTCAGAGATGCCTTCAGCAAGAGTAAGTTGCCCCCCTTTTCCACAGGAGAAGGAAGACCACAGAAATGTGGCAGGAGCTCCACAGCAGAGCTGCAAACAAAGAGAAAGGAGATGAGACAGACTAATCATCTGCTGATGCCTGTACCCATCAAGGAACTTCTCTACCAACAAAAGCTGAGAACCAGGTACTTACTCCGGAGGTGAGAACTACAAGGCAAAGCAGCAGCAAAAAGGGACAGAATGGAGGAGATAGCCAGCAAAAATGAACCAGCACTGACAGACTCCAAATGAGCTCAGACTGGCTTCCCAAAGCAAAGTTAAGAGTGGAAATCTAAGCAGCACATTCTACCATGTCCCAGGAACACAGATCCTCACCTAGGAAAAGAACATTGCTCCAGAAAAGGCAAAAACCAACTGGCTAAACATGGATAAACAGACAGCAATAATAGAGAAGTTGGAGTGACCAGAGGGAGTAGTTAGGGGGAATAGGAGGGTGGCATTATGACTGATATCATATGAAATCTAAAAGAATTAAAATATATACATGTAATCAAAAAATAAAAATAAAAAACACAAACAAACAAAACCAGTGGCCTAGCATGATGTTTTATATCCAGTCACCAGCTTTGGCTGCTATTTGTGTCCATAGTGGCAACAATTTCCTGACTTTCACATTGTGACTATGGCAATAATTCTTAAACTTAATGGTGGCCTCTGATTCACTTTCATACTATAGGCACCTAGTTACTTGTATTAAATCCCTTTCTTCTTAAAACACTTAAGCTGTGATCTTGGGTCAATTTCCTGGAAGCAGACTCTGGTACAAGGACTTCTGAGCAAGGGACTTATTAAGAAATGCTTCCAGGATAAACCATTAAGGGAGTCAGAGATATGGGACAGAGAAAGGGAAGAAGTAGTGAAGATGTAATTTTAGATCTCATAGAAGTGCCCTGAGGATAGTCTTCTGGAGAGGCCTATGAAACTTGGGGAAAAGCGCATAGAATGTTACAAGGGATCTATGAGAACCTAGGAGGGATGTGGAAGACAGAGTAATTTTTGTTACATGTACCAAATCCTTAAATATACAATCAGCAAAAAGTTTACAAGTTACTGGTTGTACATGTATATTTGTTGTCTTGTAGGTTATAATTACAGTTTCTGAAAAAGCTATTGAAGCTGAATACCCAACTACAATATTTTGTTTAAAAAAATATTTTATTTATATATGAATTTCACATCTCAGTGATCTCTGGGGTTCACCCCCCCCCTGACTGTTCCCACCCTGTCCCATTCTGCCCCATCCCCTCCCCCCAGGTTGTGTACTTCAATTTGGTTGTTGGCTTGTTTTGACTTTTCTTCATGAATTTTTGTTTATCTTTCCCATGTCCCATAAAGTACTGAAACCATTTGGTTTCTGTTTTTTTCTTTTTGACTTGTTTCTGCTAATATGAATTCTTCTAAGTTCATCCATGTTATCATAAAATCATCTAATTTGTCATTTTCAATTGATGAGCAATATTCCATTGTGTATATATACCACATCTTTTTCATCCAGTCATCTGTTTTGGGACATTTCGGTTGTTTCCATGTCCTTGCAATTATAAATAGTGCTGCAATATAAACATCTGAGTACAGGTGTCCCTTTGTACCCACATTGAAGTCTCCTTTGGGTAAATTTCCAGGAGAGCAATTGCTGGGTCAAATGGTAGTTCCATTTTCATTAATTTGAGGGCCCTCCATACAGCTTTTCATAGAGGTTGGACCAATTTACATTCCCACCAGCACTGTAAGAGTGTGAATACCCAACTAACATATGCTTGCTTCCAGAATTTTTATGCATGTAGTCACTATTAAGTGAAGGCCTAAATGCAACCCTTTGAACTTCAGATTTTCTACTTCAGATATAGGACTTTGTTGAAATGTGTATACTTTCTCCCTTTATTCATAGACATCTCAGAGGAAAAAAGAAACAAAAAATGTGACACCTGCAGATTTTTATTAAATTGCTTAAATTGCTAAGTGCCCTTAAATACTGACTGCATTATTAACCTTAAACTTCAATTTAACATATCTTTATGGCAAAGATAGGACCCTGGTGAATGCACAAAGGATTTCTCCTCTCCCCACCCCCACCCCCATATGGAGTAATTTTACATTCTGTCTGCCTATTTCAGTCTAGTGAGGATTCACTGTTATAGAATTATTTATTTCTTGCAAAATACTGTCCCTTCAAACCATCAAATCGACAAGCATGATTTGCCTCAGTTGATTAACAACCTATTACTAATTCCCTTCTCTTCTCACCTTTAATTTAAAAAACTACCAAAGCTAGATAAAACTTATTTTTAAATATCAGAGATAAAGAGAACTAATTGAACTAATGGAATACTTTTTTATTTTTGGATGAAAATTCTTATCTAGTTTTATTTTAAAATATGTAAGTAATACATAAAATATCAACTGGGATCATATCAACATATATGAAGAGTATAACTTAAATACAATGCAGTTGTTTAAATTTAGTCATGGATATTTGTACTATTATCTACTGGTAAGATCATTAGAAAATATTTAGGTTTCCTGTGTCTAGCATCTTCGAGCATGACTGCCTGGCTATTCACATGAAATACCTTGATGTTATAGTTACCTGCTCAAGAGGAAAACCTATGGTTTTCTCCCCAGGGTAGCCTAAGTGATAGACAGGTTCATTCCATGACCATTATATATACTAGTCTCTGCTGGAAAAAATTGCTATCTCTCCCTATGTGATAAACATTATACCCCTTATTTTCCCTTGGATGAGGAACTAGTAGGGTGAATGATAGGTTACTGTAGGGTGGGATAACATTCAATCTTTTTATTTACACAATCCTTGTGAGTCTTTGCTCTTTGCATGAAATAATTCAAAACCCTATTCTCACTTTTTCCTTTCATTAAGCAAAAACAATGAGGCAACATCAATCAAAACAGAGGCTACCTAGAAGTCTTTTCCTTTTCTGTTTATCCTGGAAATTCTACCAAGATCTCTTAAAAAGAGGAAAAAGATTTTCCATTACCTCTTTTTGTGTAATTCTCCTGTATAATTCCTGTATAATATTATATTAACTACTCAAAGTATTGAAGCATTACCAAATACCCAACCTACAAGAAGTCTCATATTTTACTGATTCAACAGTAAAATCAAGGTGCTTGTTTTGGTTGAAAAACAAGGGAAATGTTTCCAGAATACTATTATCACAGGGCACACACACACACAAAAATCTCAAGTTCTCAAAATAATAAAGTCTACATTTTCTGATCATAGTATCATAAAATTAGTAGCTTATAACTAAAAGGTAAGTAGAAAAAACTAAAAGTTCATTTTGTATATAATTTTTGGTGAAACAAGAAAAATGTTTAAAACTATCAATTTTCTACATGAGAATTGCGGGATGACATTATACCTTAAAACACAAAGAGTCTGCCAATGCCAAACTAAGAAGAAAATTCATAAGCTTGATGCAATTCTTTTTTAAAAAATTTATTTATATATAAATCTCACATCATTGTAATTCCAGGTATTCACCCCCCATCCACCTCCCCACCATTCTCCCCCTTTCCTCCCTATCCAAAGTTGTGTGCTTCAGTTTGGTTCTTAGCTTGTTTTGACTTTTCCTCATGGCTTTTGTTTATTTTTTCCCTATATCCCATATATTAGTAAAACCATTTGGTTTCTGTCTTTTTCCTTTTGACTTGTTTCTAATATGATTTCTTCTAAGTACATCCATGTTATCATAAAATCATTAATTTATCATTTTTAGTTGATGAGTAATACTCCATTGTGTTATATATACCACATTTTTTTTATCCAGTCATCTGTTTTGAGGCATTTAGGTTGCTTTCAAGTCCTTGCAATTATAAATAATGCTGCAGTAAACATCCAAGCACAGGTGTCTTTGGAGGTCTCTTTTGGGTGGATTTCCAGGAGAGCAATTGCTGGGTCAAATGGTAGTGCCATTTGCATTAATTTGAGGGTCCTCCACACAGCTTTCTATAGAGGTTGATCCAGTTTACATTCCCACCAACCGTGTAAGAGTGTTCCTTTCTCTCCACATCCTTGCCAGCAATTCTTGTTGCCCGTTCTTTGGATGTGGGTCATTTTCACTGGTGTAAGGTGCTATCTCATTGTGGTTTTGATTTGCATTTCCCTTATTGCTAGTGATGTTGAGCAATTTTTCATGTGCCTATTGGCCATTTGTATTTCCTCTTTGGAGATGTCTTTTTAGTTCTTCTCATTTTTTGATTGGGCTTGTTCTGCTTTTGTTTAGTTTTCTTTTGTGTGAGTTCCTTGTGGATCTTCGTTATTAAACCCTTATCACTCTTGTGGAGGGCAAACATTTTTTCCCATTCGATTGGGCTTCTTTTTGTTTTTTCTGTTGTCTCTTTTGCTGTACAGAAGTTTTTTAGTTTGATGTAGTCGCATCTGTTTATGTTTTCCTTCATTTTTTTTGCCATCTGTAGATGTTTCCAGAAAGGGATTTCTGAATTTTAATTCATGGAGGGTTTTGCCCGTTTTCCTCTATGCATGTTATGGCTGCGGGTCTGACATCTTAGTATTTTATCCATTTGAGTCGATTTTTGTACATGGTGTGAGCGAGTTGTCTTAGTCCAATTTTCCCAGTACCATTTCCATTTATTGAAGAGGTTATCTTTGTTCCAATGTAAGTTTTTCACTCCTTTGTCAAAGACTAGTTGACTACATATGTGTGGTTTTATTTCAGGGCACTCAATTCTGTTCCATTGGTCTGATTGTCTGTTTTTGTATCAGTACCAGACTGTTTTCATTATTATGGCTATATAGTATAGTTTGAAGTTTGGAATTGTCATACCTCCATTCTCTTTTTTTCTGGTCAGGGTCTTTTTTATATTTGAGGTCTTTTGTTATGCCATATGAATTTCAGTAATTTTTGTTCTATCTTTTTAAAAAATGTCATTGGGATTTTTATTGGGATTGCACTGGATCTGTAGATTGCCTTTGGTAGGATGGCCATTTTGATGATATTAATTCTTCCAAACCATGAACAGGAATGTCTTTCCATTTCTTATGTCTTTTTCTATCTCCTTTAGCAGTGTTCTAAAATTTTCTTTGTATAGTTCTTTAACATGTACTGTTAGGTTTATTTCCAGGTATTTATTATTTTTTTTTTTTTTGGTGCGATGGTAAATGGGATGCTTTTTCTGATTTCTTCTTCTATTTGACTTTTTGTGTATAGGAAAGCTACCAACTTCTCTATGTTGATTTTGTTTCCAGCTACCTTACTGAACTGGTTTATTATTTCAAGCAAATTTTCTGTGGGCTTTTTGGGGTTATCTATATAGAGAATCATGTCATCAGCATATGATAGCTTCAGTTCCTCTTTACCTATTTCTATCCCTTTTATGTTTTTCTCTTGCCTTATTGTCCTAGCTAGAACTTCCATTACAATGCTAAAGAGTAGTGGGGAGAGTAAGCATCCTTGCCTGGTTCCAGACCTCAACCGGAATGATTTTAGTTTTCCCCCATTTAGGATGATGTTTGCTGTAGGTTTGTCTTAGATGGCTTTTATTATGTTGAGGTAAGTTCCTTTAATCCCTAATTTTTCAAGGGTCTTTTATCATGAAAGGATGCTGGACTTTGTTGAATGCTTTCTCTGATTCTATTGATATGATCATGTGGTTTTTGTTTTTCCCTTTGTTGATGTGGTGTATTATGTAATTGATTTCTGGATGCTGAACCATCCTTGTGGCCCTGGGATAAATTCCAGTTGGTCATGGTGAATAATGCTTTTTATGCATCCTCGGATCGATTTGCCAGGATTTTGTTTAAAATTTTTGCATCTGTGTTCATTAAAGAAATTGGTCTATAGTTTCCTTTCTTGGAGCTATCCTTATTTGGTTTTGGTATGAGTGTGATGCTTGCTTCATAGAATGTTTGATAGTTTTCCTTCTTTCTCAATTTTTGAAAAAGCTTTAGTAGTGCAGGCATTATTTCATCTTTCAATGTCTGGTAGAATTCATTTGTAAGGCCATCAGGTCCTGGGCTCTTGTTTTTAGGCAGAGTTTTGATGACTGCTTCAATTTCACTGCTTGTGATTGGTTTATTTAAGTTCTCTATATCTTCCTTGTTTAATTTTGGGGAGTTGTATCTGTCTAAGAATCTGTTCATCTCATCCAGGTTGTTGTATTTATTTCCAGATAGTTGTTTATAGTAATTGCTTATTATCCTTTGGATTTCTTATGTGTCTGTTGTAATTTCTCCTCTTTTATTTGTGATTCTGTTTATGTGAATTTTTTCTCTTCTTCCCTTTGTGAGCTTTGCAAGGGGCTTATCAATTTTATTTAATTTTCACAAACCCCATATTGTGGTACAAGCACTAGAGTCCACCATTTGCCAGAGAAGTACAGGCCTTGATGCAATTCTTATTAAATAAAATAAAAATAAAATAAGTATTTAAAGTAAGAGTCTAAAAAATTACAAGTTAACAAAGCCCAGAAAAATAGGAAGAAGAAAAAATAAGAAGAAGCAAGGGAATTAGGAAGTAGCATAGCATGAAAGTTAGGAATATTTTGTAGAAGATTATTTGATAAATAGTAAAATAGATAACTGGCAAAATTAACATTTATATGCATAATGCAACAAATAAAAACACTGTAATTAAGAAATGAGGTATTACTATACATAAGGAAATATAGAAAATTCATGAGAATATAATTTTAAACTGTAATAAACCTAAAAATATTCTTATAAAGGAGAATTTTCTAAAGAAATATAATTGTATTGTATCACAAACTTAGTTTAAAACAGTAAGCATTTATTCTTTGCTACTCATGAATTCATGTGTCAGGTAAGTGGTCCTTCTGGTCTTGCTGGACTTGCTCATTAGTTAGCAGTCAACTGATCAGGCAGTTCTGCTAATTTTGCATGGAATTGTGCAAAAGTTTAGAGGTGACTGGTCAACGACTGTTCTAAGCTGCTCTTGAATGAACCATGACACTTTCATGTGGTGTTTTGTTTTCCAATAGGCTGGTGTGGGTTTATTGAGATATAAGGAATAGGCTCTAAGTGCCAGGAAAGAATTACACAAGACACTTTTGAGCCCCACACTTGGGAATGGCACATTATCACTTCTACAAGATCCTAGTGGCCAAAGTAAGTTACTCCAGTCAAGACACAAAGAGAAAATCCACAACTTTAGGAATAGAGCAGCAAAGCAATGTTGTGAAGGATATCAGTATGAGGAGCCATTAATAGGGTCCATTGAAACTATTAACCTACCACAAAAACTAAGAAGTCTGGAAAGTCTGAATATACCTTGAAAGACACTAAATGTATTGTTAAAGAACTTCTTGTAAAATTATGTACCCAGCCGGGCACGGTGGCTCGTGCTTGTAAGCTTCAGCCTATGAAGCGGCCGGGGCTAGGGATCGCGCTTCGAGTCCCGCCTGGGGCCATAGCGAGACCTAGTTCCAAAAAAATAGTTGGGCATGGTGGCGCGCGCCTGTCATCCCAGCTACCTGGGAAGCTGAGGCTGGGGATTGCTTGAGTCCATGGTACCCCGGGCAACGAGAGCCTGCGGTTCCACGGGCAAAAACAGCAAGACCTAGTCTCAAAACAAAACAAAACAAAACAAAAAATAAAATAAAATTATGTACCCAATCTGATTTATTCCACCTGCAAATTTTTTCAAACACTTGAAACAGAAATTTCTGTGCTAACCCATGGAATACAGAAAATATGAAAGACTTTAATTTACTTAATGAAGTTGGCATAGACTGACACCAAGAGGTAAAAAATCTAAAAGTTTGAGATCAGCATTATTGTATTTATAGATTCAAAATATATAAAATATCAGCAAAGAAAACATGATATTTTAAACATTCATTTAATTTTGATTAAATATATTTTTTCTTTAGGAAAAATGTGAAGTATCTACTCATTGATGACAAAGATGCTTTTATTGTTGCACATCTCTTCAAAAATATTCAGATGAATAATTCTCTTTATCTTCTGATATTTGAGGAATTATTTTTCAAGCATCTTGTTATTGAAGTAGAATACATATAGATTTGACAGTAGTTTGCTTTTCATAAAATAGTGAAGTCTAAAATACACCAAGTAAAAAGTCACTTATGTAACATTAAATTGCTAAAGGGTATATGCTAACTTGACAAGCAATGAAAGGTAATAGATGGAATGACAAAATTAAATATTTTATTTATCATTAGTATTCCTAACAGAGTAACTTATATATATAATGAAATTACATTTATTAGAGATTATTGTTTTGGATTATTTCATGAAGGTGTCTTTTTTCCTAAATACTATATTATCCTATTTTAAAGCACAGTTACTTATTAAAACTCTAAGTGGCAGGAACCTAAGTAGAACTATACATTATAAGAATTCTCTAAAATTCAAAAGTTAGAAAGTCAATAAACAGAAATACTTTAAAGGAAATTAATTTTCAATTGTGTTAATTCATTCTATATTGTGAAAATAAGAGAATTGAGACACATGTATAGCAAGGAGTATGTAACAGTGTTTTTTAATATTTTATGTCAACATATGCATTAAGAATCTACTAATATAAATATCTTACTTTAAAAGAAAAAAATAAGGCCAGGCATGGTAGTGCATGCCTGTAAGCAGAAGCCTAGGAAGCTGTGGCTGGGGCCAGAGATTGTGGTTCAAGTTCAGCTGGGGTCACGTAGTGAGACCTAGTTTCAAAAATATATAGCTGGGCATGGTAGTGCGTACCTGTAATCCCAGCTACCTGGGAAGCTGAGGCTGGGGATTGCTTGAATCTGTAGTACCCTGGGCAACATGAGCCTGTGGTTCCACAAGCAAAAATAGTGAGACCTAGTCTCAAAAGAAAAAAAGAAAGAAAAGGTAAATAGCAGGTTTCCTACTGAAAGAATCAAAAGGAAACAAGAATCAATCCAGACTGGAAAAATGGAAATATTATCAAAATTAATTATATTGCATAGGATAATGAACTCCAAGGCATCAAAAAATTAATCAAATGATTAAAAATTTTCATGGAAAAATATGAAAAAATGTAGTCACTGAAAGTGGAAGTCATTTAAAAAAAACCTTTATGTAAAAAAACTAAAATCATCATAAGTATTAAAAAGATACAAAACAAGAAAAATGTTTGCAATATATAAGACAGGGGCAATATTTGAGATATAAAAAAATTACAAACAAAATAATTTAAACTTTCATAATTGTAAGAAATTGCAAGCAGTTGTAAAAAATCCTGTCCCCTAGTTAATATTTCTTGCAACTTAGAGAAGATTTATTTGTTTGTGTGGTCTTGTTGACTCTGCTCCAAACACTTACTCTCTTCTAGATGGCATCTCTCCAGAATAACTGTCTGATGTTCACATAATTACAGAAAATTCAACTTTATATATACAGGAAATCCTCGCTCAGTCCCACCCATCCCAGAAGAATAATCTCAGGCCTCAATAATTTCCAAAAGTACCTAATTCCTGTATAGGAGTCAGGAAAATGTTGCTCAAGCCAACCTCCTCCAGCATTCATACATCAGCATTAGCTCCATATATTCTTTCTCCTCATTCTTTCTGAGGTGTTCCTATTTCAACTCATGCAGACTCAGATCTTCGAAGGAAAAATAATATTCAAAAATTTCAATTTAAAAATAGTTCCCATTCTTATAGAATTATAATAACAAAAAACATATTAAAACTACAGTATGATTCTACTCATACAGTTGGTAAACATTTAATATAATGCCCAGACTTGAGAAGGATGTGAAGTAATGGGAAACCTATCTAAAAGTAAACTCTATCTAAGTAGAAAACCTGTCTAAACAACCCTATTAAAATCCAGAGATTACATTTCCCAGTACTTCTTACAGAGTGAGGCTGATAGCAGGCAGTTAAGGTGATGAGTTGGTCTGATAGCCTGTGGCTCCCCATGTCTGTCAATGATGGTAAATGGGTTAAAAAATATGATACACTTAAAATATTCCTGACATATATATATATATATATATATAGAGAGAGAGAGAGAGAGAGAGAGAGAGAACTTGCTATCTACATGCTTGCAGCAGCAAGTGAGAAAAAAGTATCATGAGTCTTCATGCCTTGTGGACTCCTCTACCTTTGGATGTATCCCTGACCCTTAGAAATAGGGTTCTAACATGCAGGTGAAATTTGTTTCAAAATGCTCAAGAAAATAATGGTTTGTTATGGAGAGAAAAGACATTTAAAAGAAACTCTAGCATATACTTAAATATAAATCCTACCATACCTTTAATATTTCACATAACCAAAGTCAAACTAGTTATATCAGCCTATTTACAGAAGTGAAAACTCACTTAGCAAACAGTTATCAAAAGAAATTTTAAAAATCTATAGTAAAGTTATAACTTTGTCATCTTATTGAAGTATAACTCAGAACTTGTCATATAGTGAGAAGACTTTATAGATTTATAGCTAGCTAGTTTTTCACACAAATGAAAGAGGAGCAATTACAACTGACACAGCAAAAATCCAAAGAATAATTAGAGACTACTATAAGCATCTTTATACAAACAAATACAACAGCCTGGACAAGATGGACAAATTCTTAGATGATACAGCCATCCAAAGTTGCATAAAGAAGAATTACAGAAATTAAACAGGTCAATCACAGCTGTGGCATTCAAGCAGTCATCAAAACTCACCCTAAAAACAAGAGCCCAGGACCAGATGGTATCACAAATTAATTCTACCAAACATTCAAAGATAAAATAACACCTATATTACCAAAATGCTTCCAAAAAGTTGAGAAAGAAGGAAAACTACCAAATACATTTTATGAAGCAAACATTACACTAATACCAAAACCAAATAAAGATAGCACAAAGAAAGAAAACTATAAGTTAATCTCCCTAATGAACACAGAGGCAAAAAACCTAAATAAAATTGAATCCAGCAATCCATTAAAAGGATTATTCACCACCCCAGGGATGGTTCAACATCAGAAAATCAATCAACATAATCCATCACATCAACAAGGAGAAAGCCAAAAACCATGCAATCATATCAATAGATGGAGAAAAAGCATTCATTCAGCATCCATTCATGATGAAAGTCCTTGAAAAAAATGGAAAAAAGGAACATATCTCAACCTAATAAAAGCCATTTATGACAAACTCATAGCAAACATCAAGCAAGTTCTACTGAAAATTTCCACTGAGCATGGGAGCAGCAGCTCTTGCTGCATTTCCTCTCTATGCATTTCCTCCCCTTCTCTTTACTCCCTTCCTCCTCAAATCCACTCACTCTCTCACTTCTTGTCCTGAGAAGGCTCAGCTCCCATGTGCAGTGGTAGGCAGGGAAGGAAGGCACGCTATGGCCTTCCTTCACTAGCCTAGGCTGGTGAGAAGTCCCAGGAAGCATTTTCGAGAAAACTGTGACTTTTGTAAGCAGGTTTGGAAATTTGGTAGTTGAGAACTTGGTCTAAATTTGAAACTATAAAGTTGGAAATTTTCAGGAGAACTTGCTGTGTCGCTGTTTTCATTGTGAGAAGTCTAAAGTAGTTGCTGCTATTGTGTTGAGTGAGTCTTGCTGGTTTCAGCTGGTTTCAGTTTTGGAGTTGAAACTGAAGAAGTGTTGGAGCTGTGCCTTTTTGAAGGAGAACTGAGGGTGCCATCTTGTTTTCTTCATTAGATGTGAATCTCTGACTTTTGAAGAAGGATCAATGACACCATCTTGGTGCCTACATTTGGCTTGAAGTGTGTAGAGCTGTGTCTTTGAAGAGGGAGTGATGGCACCATCTTGGTTCCTCCACCTAGCTTAAAGGTTGGACAGCCACCATTTTGTGGACTCATATAGCTGCTGCAACCATGTGCAGTTTTTGGACTAGAGACTGAACTGATGGGTAAGATAATCAAAGGGGGTTCATTGTATGCTCAGTGACTTTTGTTTGTCTTTTAATATATAAAGTTGTATTTGCCTCTTCTTAAGGTTAGTGTGGTCTTGCTACTGCTTGGGTGCACAAGGAAAAACGTAAGGAAAGGGTCAGCTGCTCCCTTTTGTAAGTTTTGTTAAGTATCCTGTTTTGCTTGTTTCTAACCTGATTTCAGTACTGGAATAAAAACAGACACACAGATCAATGGAACAGAATTGAATGCCCAGAAATGAAGCAATACATGTACGGTATAGTCAACTAATCTTTGATAAAGGGACAAAAAAAACATACAGTAGAACGAGGATAGCCTCTTCAATAAATAGTGCTGGGTAAACTGAACCAATGCATGCAAAAAAAAATGAATCTAGACCACTCCCTCACACCATGTACAAAAATCAACTCAAAATGGATAAAAGACTTGGGTGTAAGACCTAAATCCATAAACCACATACAGGAAAATATAGGCAGAACACTCCAATACTTATACTTCAGATATATCTTTCAGGACATATCTACAGGTGCTAAAAAAAATGAAGGAATACATAAACAGCTGGACTACATCAAACTAAAAGGCTTCTGTACAGCAAAAGAAATAATAATAAAGACAAAAAGAAACTGAAGGAAATGGGGGAAAAAAATCTTTGCCCTACACACAGGTGATGGTCTGATAACAAGGATCCACAAAGAATTCACACGATTTAACAAAAAATTTAACAAAAAGTCCAGTCAAAAAAATGCAAAGAAGACCTGAGAAGACACTTCTCTTCTCTAGGAGGAAAAACAAATGACCAATAGGCATATGGAAAGAATGCTCAATGTAACTAAAGGAAATGCAGATCAAAACCACAACAAGATATCATCTTACACCAGTAAGATTGGCTCATATCAAAAAAAAAAAGGGGGGGGGGCAACAACAAATGCTGGAATGGATGTGGTGAGAAAGGACCACTTAAATACTGCTGGTAGGAATGCAAACTAGTCCAACCACTATGGAAAGTTGTGTGAAGGATCCTAAAACTACTGAAAAAGAAACTGCCATTTGATCTAGCAATTCCACTACTGGGAATCTACCCACAGGATAAAAAAACACTAACTCAAAAGGATAGCTGTATTTGGATATTTACTGCAGCACTACTTACAATAGCCAGAATCTGGAAACAACCCAAATGTCCCAAAACTGATGAATGGATCAGAAAGCTGTGGTATACATACAAATTATTTATTAAAAAATACAAACTTATGGTATTTGTGAAAAAATGGATGTAACTAGAAGGAATCATGTTAGCAGAAATAAGCTAGAAAAGAAAAGAGAAATACTGGATAGTCTCATTTATATGTGGGATATAGGGAATATAAAAAACAAGAAAAAATTTAAACTGTCAGTGGAACTGAAGCACAGAGCAAGAGAGGTGGAGGGGGGAATATCAGGGTGGGATGAGCACAAAAGATTAAGATGATAGTTCATGGGTAATAAGATGATGGGAGAACCTGGGGTAGACAAGGATTTAAAATAAAATAAGATTTTTTTAAAAGTAAAAAGACAAAATAGCTAGCTAGTGATCCATAGACACTCTAATCTCATTCCCCTCAAATTTATCTAGAAAATTTTTCAATTCCAAATAAACAAACAATCCCTCTCAGCCAACTCTAAGACACAAATCCTATCTGAGGCAATCCCACAGCTGGGTTTTCATCAGCTAAAACACTAATAAGAGTATTTTGAAACTTGGGACTTATTCCTATATTTTTCACTTAGAACATTTTTTAATGATGTTAACCAGCAAGTTCTGAACTAACAGGTTTTGAGATTACTAAGGCATTACTATTATGAAAATATCATGAGTTTCATTTTCTAACTCAGTGGCTATTAAGTGGAAAATATACTAAGGCCTATAGTCCCAAAATCACTATCTACTTTTAACCAAAGGTCCTTCTCATTAAAAAGTCCCTGGGGTCTTTGATAAGTATAAGTTTTATACTCAGAGATCCTTAACAGCTGCACACATTCAGTTGTTATCAACTGACATTAACTCCACTTTCTCTGTCAGTCTGGGTTAAGCCTGACTGAGTCACAGGTAGTCTACTTGACAACATTTTGATCTCACAGTATGCTCACCTTAAGAGAGTTAGAATCTTTCATGGAGTTGCAGTTGAAAACAAAAACATTAGTTTTTGCTTCTCTCTTAAAGTTTATATGGTCTTGCTACTGCATGTATGGGCTGAGGAGAACCTGGTGTGTGGCTGACTTTGAAGGGTCAGCTGCTTCCCTTTGCAATTTGGTTATTTGTTTTGTCTGTTTTGTCACCCAATTTCAAATTCTGGTTCTTCAGAAGGAAAAAACATATGAATAAACTCTTAGGTAAACTCACTAAGTAAAAAGAAATCCCAAATAAAAAGTAACAGAAATGAAAGAGGTTAAGTTTCAATGAATACTGCAAAAATTACAAAAATTTGTCTAAGAATAGTTATTTAAAGAAATTGAGAAAAAATTCTTGTTCACCAGTTTTGATGCTCTTCTTTCTTCACTTCCCACCCTTTCTTTTCTTTATTCATTTATGAAAAATCAAACTCCCATAGAGTTCTATTTTAACATTACTTTTGTGTAGTTTTGATGACAATTTCCCTGGATTTCCTTCACGTTCTCTTTTCTGAAAATGTCTTTATTTTTGCCTTTGTTTTTTGAAGAACAACTTTCTCAATATAAACTTTGTTGTTAATGGAGTTTGAGGTTAGCAGATTTTGTTCTTATTGATTTTTAAAGATTCAGTTCATTATGTTATTGTTTCTGAGACGGTCATTCAATTCATTGTTTTCCTATATTTAATGTGTTCTTCTGCTCTGTTTATTTGAAGGATTTTCTGCTTATTATTAGTTTTCAGCAGTTTGACTGTATTCTTGGCTTAAGGTTGCTGATCCTTTTAGAACTATAAATTTGCAGTTTACACCAAAATTGAGAGTACTTTGGCAATGTTTCTTACATATCACCAAGAAACATCAACAACTTTTCTGGTGCCAGGGCTAAATTCCCCACCTGGAGACACCTCCAACATG
The DNA here is from genome assembly GCA_004024945.1 of Uropsilus gracilis. NCBI lineage: Eukaryota > Metazoa > Chordata > Mammalia > Eulipotyphla > Talpidae > Uropsilus > Uropsilus gracilis. The sequence goes on from PVHY01006137.1 coordinate 18,662, forward strand.
AACAAGGAGCTTCCCCATCTCAATAGGGGAACAAAGCCCCAAAGAAATGTCAGTAAGAAATGGGGAGAGCCACTCCACACACCAGACTGACAGGAGGTTTGTGGACATGCTCAGAAGGGCCACCTGCCCTAAGGCTATTCATGAATAAATGATCAGCCTGGGCTACAGTCCCCCAGGAATGCAGGACTTCACCCAGGAGGACAGTACTTCAGAAAGACCACAAAGAGACCAACAGGCCAATCATCAACCAACCACTGACAATGAGAAAGGAACTGGAGTGATGTGGGGGAAGGGGAAGAGGGAGGAAGGGAGAGGACCATGCCTACAAACATGAGCTATGTAAGCAAACAATAAGAAAACTAAAAATAGCTAAATTAAAAAAAACATAGATATATAACACATCGACTTAAAAAAATTTTTAATAGGACAGATTTGAAAAAAATATTTCTTAGAGTTCCATTTTCTTCTCTCTTGTGGGCCTCCAGTTAAGCCTTTGATATGACATGTTAAGCCTTTTAGTATTGTACCATAGATCTCTGATATTCTATTTGTTTTTATAGTATGTCCCTCACTGTGCCACAGATTAGCTAATTCTGAGGCTTTATTGTCAAATTCAGAGCTTTTTCTATTATTTCCTTCTGCTGTTAATCCCATCAAGTGAGTTTTATATGTTACATATTCATTTATTGTAACTATATTTATATTCATTCAATGTAAATATATTTTATCTTTTTATCATAATACCTGTTTCAAACTCCTTGAATCCTTGTCTGCCAACTCCAACAACTGGATAATACCAGATTTTGTCTTTGTTGACTGTCACTTTTTTCAAGAAATTATTTTGTTTCTACTATTATTTTGTATGTTTCTACTATGAAACATCTACTATAGTGGATTATTTCCTAGACATTTGCAAACATATCTAGGGAGACTCTGGATTCTGTTATATTCCTCTGAAGAGTAACTTTTTACATGATTGCTTTGGTTTGGCAGGTAAGTAACATAGTTGAATATGAACTGCAAACTCTTCTCTCTTGGATACCACTAGACCAAATACCAGTTACTTTGTCCTTAGTTAAGATACCTAGAATCTTAAACATCCATACAAAGTAAAATCTGGCCAACTCATGTAGAATTCAGAGACCAGCAGAGCGTTTTTGGTTCCCCCTCTCTGACTTTCTCATTGGCACTTTGTAACGGCAGCTTTAAATTCTGTTCTCTCATTCCTCAGACAGAAAGACTTGGTTTTCTATTGGATTTTAACTGTTCCTTGTGACTAACTGGTTTGCTTTGAAGCTAAAAGAAGGAAACTCTTCCTTTATCATTTTCTTTTCCTAAATACCAACCTATCTTCATAATTTGTTATTTTAATTCAGATTTCATGACCTTCAAGTAGTTATTTTTTGTTCTTATTTAGCACAGATGTTATAGTTGTTATCTGTGTTGTCTTAACACCAGTTGTAAGAGAACTTAGTCTGATATTACTGAACTGAACTACCACTACCACTGTGGGAGATTTTAATATATTTTAAATACTTTTATATATTCTACTATGAACAAGAGCTACTTTCATACTCAGGTAGTTTTTTAAGTATTAGTACAGTATCACAAAGCAAAACTTTCCATACCAAAATGAAGCTTCAAATTTATATGGAGAACAAGAGGAAATATGAATTCTTTGGCGAAATATAATGAAAGTTTTATGGGAATAAAGCAGAGCTGAAAATTACACAGCAAGTATTTAAATTACAAAACAAGAAGTCTCTAAGTCAAAGGGCTCCTTTCAGCAAGCACTGTACCCAACAATTGCAAGGAAGGCAATGTAGAACTTACTTCACCAGTATTTTCATCTCTAGGTATCTTTGTTAACACTTACCCTTCCTTTATTGGCACATATACATATCCCCTCATAGAGTAACCATTGCTTATAATATACTTACTGAATTTAATTTTCAGTTGCCTCCAAGGCTTAAAATTTCCTTAACCGAAGAGTATCTGGGTAGACACACATTTTCTACTTCCATGGAAATCACAGGTTTATATATTCAACATTGCCTTTAGTGATGAGATCAATTAGAAAACAACTGTGTCATCTTGGGTGAGTAATTTTCACCTTTCAGGCTCTTAGTTTCTTCACCTGCAAAATGAGGAGTGTAAACTAACAGAACTTTAAATTTTTTATTTTTGAAATTTCATAAATTTACAAAAATTCTACAGCAAATGAGTAAATACATTTAATTTTTTTTACCTTTAAATTCTACTACCCTATACCACATTTAGGGTATCATGTACTATATAAAAATCCACTAGAGGGGAGTAAAACATTAGATGAGAGCATACCACATCTCAATTTGGTGTCCTGTACAAATTATATTTGCAACTGTTGCCTAATTTCTATTGTTTTCGATCATTACAACTTAATTGCTTTAAAATACAAAGATGTGAGGGAATCACCATTTCCATGTGGAAATCTTCTGTTTTGTGGCATAAAACTCCAACCCTGGGGCTAGGAACTCTTTGTTCTCTTTAAGGATACTCACTAATGGAACAAGTGCAGTTTGTTTTTTTTTAATTTTGCTTTGTTTTTTTTAGAGCAAGTAAGTTCTTTTCAAATCTAGTTTTCATTCCCATCTGAGTTAGAGTGACTAAAGAGATTCCCTAATCCCTAATTCATGTCATGCTGACATCTAATTCTAACTAAAAAGTAGGTCATGTTCCTGATTCTTGAAGACTTCCATATTTTAAAAGACCAAAGAACCTTATTTACATTCCAAAAACTCTGTACTCCAAAGACTGAAAGACTCTTTAGGTGGGGAAGTGGGTCCCTTCATGAGCACTAAGATGGTTAGAGATCCTGAAACTAGTTTAATAGCTTTACTTTGAGGAAATATAACTTTAATATTATTCATCTTCCTATCTTTTCATTTTAAAAGATCTGGACCTCTAGTTATTACTCTCAGAGAGTTAGTTTCATGGAAGGTAAAGTAGGATAGAGGCAAGTGAAGGAAGGCAGATCCCTGAGTGGGGATTCCTTGGGAAATCATTTCAGAGGGTCAGGTACTCAGATGATTCAGCTATACACTTTTCATTTTTCTGTTTCAAGAAGCTTTCTTAATTTCTTGGTTTCCTAGTAGTTATAGAATGGTAAAGTTGAGAAGCATCAATTTTAGCCAATTGGAAGAAGTAAAGATTGACTTCTACAAAGTGGAATATTAGTGAAGGAAATAATAGTAGGATGATTTGATAATATTTTAATGACAAAATTTTTATTTTCAAAGGTGTAGATGTAGGGTAACTAAAAGAGTACAGAAACCCCAGAGCTAGAAACAACTGAGTTGATATCACTTCTAGTTTCTAATAGATGAGTAGAGGGAACTCAGAAAGTCAGAAATAAATGCTAGTCAACATGTGACCTGTAAACTACATCTATTCCACAAACTGAGGAGTGTATTATAAGACCATAGAAAGTGAGAGTCTGTATTTAGAGACTTGTAACAATTTTACATATGAAAATATCCCAGTCTGCTATTGGCTTATTTTATAAACAAGATCACATTTATAACAAAATGAAAATGAAAATCAAACCAAACCAGAACCTTCATCAGGAATGATATGAGAAAAGTTGGTGTGGAGAAGGAGTACTTGAGGTGAGCATTCCTTTTACTTAAAGAACAGAAGGAACCCAAAGTCATTACAGTACTAAGCCAGGGAATTAAACACTCTAACTTCATTCTTCTTCCTTACCTCCTTCTGCCAGTGGTGCCAGCTGGTAAATCTAACCTTAGCAAATGCATGATTTGTATGAATTAATGTAAAGACTGCCATGGTTCCACTCACCAGTGGCACAACCACCCACTCCATAAGTTTTAGCAGGAAAAGAAGTTCCAATAACATGCAGAGCCAAGTTTTCTGGATTGGCTTCATTGAGAGTTCCAGAATGAGGGAATACATTTTTTTCCCACCCATTTAAATGGAAACCAGACATCTCTGCTTAGGATGTGCATCATAAGAAAACCAAGTTTCATCCACCACAGAGATGCCAATACATACGAGATCCATCATACATCTCTCTCTGGTTTTTCTCCAATGAACCCCACATTGTGGTTTCGGGCTTACACAATTATGTATGAAATTATGAATCTATGGTCTCTAGAATCAAGACAGCAAAGGGGAGAGAGGGCACATCAACTTATTTTCTGTATTAAAAAACCCACAGAGGTTTGTGTGATTACAAGGCAATATTTCCAAGTAAGAATGAGATTTGCCAGCTAGAACCACTGAGGAAGACACTCTTAGTAGTAAAGCAATGGCATGTCAAGAAAATGACTGGTACATGTTACAGGCTCAGAGAAATCACTTGCAAATTTGTCATTGCAGGTCCATTCTTTGGGTTCCAGAAGACATAACTTCATCATTATATAATCAAATAATCCATCCCTGTTGGATTCTAAGGACTGAAGAACATCAATCACTATCATTTCCAAAAGGCTTTCTATGGCCAGTTTTGAATTAAGGTGTTTTGAATTGAGCCTCCACCATTGGGAATATTTTGAAAGTAAAGTCTGGTCTTGAACTTCAGCCACTCTGCCACTTACTTCTACTCCTTCTCTGTGAGATCACTGACCTGACCTCTCTGAACAAGCTGATGGCTCTGGGAAGTGTAGGAGCAACTGTGTAGTCATGGTATTTGGCGAAAACAGGAAAAGACAAGGAACCCAAATTTTTAACTTCCAGGTTTCTACTTGGCCATGATTTTGTCTGCTCTAACAACATGTTAATTACCTTCAGGGATTTATAGATTAAATAACTTCATTTTTTGAAGTCCTTTTTTTATATATATATATATATAATATGGTATCCATGTCTATACCTTATCAGTTTGGACAAAAATGACTTTTTTGAAGTCTTTTCCAAGGACAATAAACCTTTTTGTTTCTCCTAAAGAAGCATCTTTGGATAATTTTATATATTTTGATATTGAGCAAGTTTAGAACTTTGTCTGATGTTTGCTTTTGCCTCGGAGTGGACAAATACATGTAAATATGTGTCTGATTTGTTCTGAAGTCTGCAAAGAAGACAAAACCAATAAAACAGAGTACATAATTAAATTTACACACAGAAGGAGTTGACCCTGTTTACTCAGCCACTCATCAGGTTAGTTGCAGCCCATATGAGCAGTAGTAAAATCACACTAACCTTAAAAAGAGGCAAAAACAGATTTACTCATTAAAAAGACAAAACAGACAAGAGTCAATGAGAGTACAAAAGATCCCTTTGATTATCTTACCAACCAGTTCAGTCTCTAGTCCAAAAACTGTACATGGCTACTTTAACCATGTGCATTAACAAAATGGCAGCTGTCCCACCTTCAAGCCAATGAAGATGGTAAGATGATGTCATCTATCCTCCCCCAAAGGCATAATTATTCACTTCAAGTCAAAGAAACCAAGATGGCATCAATCCTCCTTCAAACATGGGAGATTCAAATCCAATGGAAAAAACCAACATGGTGTCATTAATCCTCCTCCAAAAGACGTAGCTCCAACATTCTTTCAGTTTCAACTCTAAAGTGGCCTGAAACCAGCAAGACTCACTTGATACAATAGCAGCAACCATTTCAGACATCTCACAATGAAAACAGCAATACAGTTCTCCAGAAAATTCCCAAATTTTACTGTCAATATTAAAGCAAGTTTTCAAGTACCACATTTCCAATTCAGCTTACAAAGGTCACAAGTTTCTCCAGCATGCTTCCACAGGATCCTCACCAGCTCAGGTTGAGGATGGAAGCCAAATGCATTATTTCCTTCCCTACTCTGCTGCCGTACATGGCAGTAGCAGCTCTGAGGCCTCCAGCCGCCTTGCTGCTCCTCTGCTTTTTTCTTTTCCTCTTCTCTTTCTGTCTCCTCCTTAAACCTCCTTACTCTGTTCCCATGAGAAGCCTTGGTTTCCCTTCTCCAAGTCTCCACCCACCAGGATACAATGGCTGCTCTCTCAATGCTGACCCTCAATGTGACCATCATGCAGGGTTACAGCCCTCCAATTTCACCATGGCACTGCTATCAGTTCCAGAGGAAACATCTTTGAAAATAAACTTCCTATGATATTTAAGGAGGTGACTTGAAGATAATTTGCTCCTAACAGATTAGACATCTATAATTCCAGAAGTGACACATTAATCACTGCTGTGCTGTTCTTATAAAAGTGAAAAGAGACACTAATTAGAAACATTTTCCGGAAGTCCTCCATTCCTCCCTTAATATCCCATTGTCCAGAATAAAGTCAGCTATGCACCCCTAAGTCAATTACTGAACAGGCACAGCCTTTTGCTCTGCCAACAAGTAGTTAATAATATTGTGTGGACAGCCCACTGTGTCAGCTACCTATCTCCATTTTTTAGATGTGGAAGGTAGCTTGCAGCAATGACATAGATGTAAAACCATCCTTTGTTCCAAAGTGATTCTAATCATGACCTCAGTCTTATATCCTGAGAATAGTCTGGTTTGCATTAACTGTATTTGAACTATTCAACAGAGACCCATTCTGATTTTAGGAAGGTATCTTACTATAACAATATAGCCAACTCCTAACCATTTTTAGTATGGAGTCCCCTTACTGACAAAATAATTTCTGCATGCATTTGAAAAAAATGTCAATGTTACAGATATATTGCAAAGATTTTTAAGCATCCACCTTGAGTTCACATCCACCTTGCAGTAATTCTATGGCCACTATCTGCTCAGTCATGTAAAGAGAGTTCTTGCCTTCACCTCTTTCAACTTCATTTACCATGTGTAAATTAAGGATGATAAGAGCTATTCTGAAAGACTGATAAAAGGATTAGTTCAAAAGTACATATACAAAGTCTGCTATAATGACTTTGTATATATAAACAAAGAAAACCTACTACTTTATGTTTATATATTGGTCAAGCTTTAAGAAACCTAACAAGCAAGAAATTTGAAAAACAGTCAACTGAAACAGAAATTTGAATCCATGGGAAGGCTATAAGCCATTAATATGTGAACATTTGAGCATCTTAGAATCAAAGCAACTGTTTAATGAAGAATTATGCCTTGGAGATTTTGCAGAGTAGATTGTGAAACCATCATTTAAAAAAAATCTACAGAAAAAAATCACTGGCAACCAATGAAACCATTGGCATGTATAGGGCCTCTGTAATCATGCAATGAGCTGGGCTCACCCTCTATACTTACACAAATGAACAACATTTCTAAGATTCATAAGGTTAGAGAAGTATAGGAAACAGAATTTGGACCAGTACATTATGTACACACATGATTAATAAAATTGTGAAATCAGATTGTGAGGAAATAAAATCTTTCAGACAAGAACTATGCCTGAACCAAAACAAAACAATAAACACATTTTTGTTGGTTCTATTCAATTTACTCATTAGACAATATTTTTAAGAGCACAAGATTTAATTTGATCTCAAAGTTTCCATATTATTACTGTTTTATGGAAGGACCATTCCATTTATATTATTTTTAAAAGTAAAGAAGTTTTTCTTAGGAGAAGTATAGATTTAAATACAGGGTATTTGAAGGAGAAATGTTTAATAAAGACTTTAATTCCCTGTGTTTCTCTTTAATGAGATTTATCACTTTGATTTCTAATGAAATTCATGTTCTGGTGCTTAAGGAAAAAAGTTGTTAGAACTGTAATAAGTTTTAGAGTTACATATCTTCTACTAGGAAAATTTTAAGTATACTTTTTCCTTTTAAATGAGTCATTACTGATTAAATTTTTAAATTACAAAAGATGGTTCTATATAATAGGTTTCTTGGTTGTAGTGGTAAATTTTTAGTTGCAATACAACCTCTATATAATCTATTCTATAAACTCCACTAAAGGATAGTAACTATGCTTTTTTTTTTTCCAACATCCTACTAAGAAAGCAAGTTAAACTTATTTCTCATGTGGAAAAGCCTGCAGAACTCATTTTCCTTTTTGGAAGTATAGCAGAGAATGGAAGGAAGGGAAAAAGTAAAGAACTCTCCTTTAAAATGAATTTCAGCTCACCTATAAACCAACCCAAATATAAACAGTATTAAGGATTAAGATGGTGAATTCAGAGGAAAATGGAAACAGCAACAACAAAAAATTCTAGGGTGGGAGATTATTGGGGCTTTGGTGGTGGGTGTGGCATAACATACACTTAAAGAGGTGTGAACCTATCCCCTAAAACATATACAGATCTATAAACCAATGTTACTTCAGTATACACATTACCTTGAAAAAAAAAGTTCCATGACCTTCATTTGTCAAGATAAATATATCACAGAGATATAAGATGTTACTAATAGGTGAATGTGGATGAGAGGCCTATGGAGAATCTTGAGTCTATCTTTACTACTTTTATACCTATGAAACTATACTAAAATGAAACTTTACTAATAGAGGGTCACACTATGATTAGTTTTCTTCCACATGTTACTTTTGTCAACCTTGAGCAAATGATTTAACCTCTCTAAGCCTCCACTTCATGCATCCAAAAAAATGCCCATATGGAGCCTTCAAGACTATTGTGAGGATTAAATGAGTTAATGAAGTGGCCAGCACAGTGCTCAGAATGATATGCCCATGAAAAACTGGGCATTGTTCATTGGGCAATGTTCACTTAAATTCACCATTTTTCTGTTTTCCTCCTGCTTTTTTGATATCTGCTGACAGGAATATAATCTTCACAATCATGCAAGTTCTCAACACCTTGGCTGCTTTTCTTTCCCATGACAATGTACTCAATCAAGCCGTAGCCTCAGTTAAATCTATTGCTGCAATATTCCGATCTTGCCACCTCTTCATTCCTATCATTTTTTAACCTGTTTCTGGCCTACTCCCTCCTAACAAACTAAGACTGTGCTTGGGGCTACCTCTTTCCTCTGCTCCTGCGGAACCCCCTTCACTATAGTCTCACTAATTTCTCCAATCATAACAAACTTAAGACAATTCTCCATTTCCTTTGAATAAAATTTGTCATGCCTTTTGGCTTTGCATCTAAGGCCAACTGTGATCAAACCTCAACTTACTTTTCCAACTGTATTTCCCACTACTCCCTATTGTAGACTCTTAGATCTATTTTACCTGAATCATTAGCTAGTGAGAGATAAGTCTAAACTTTATTAACAGTGGTACTAAGGTTAAGAGATACCAGGGAAATAGCCAGATTATAGAGTTAATGACAATGCAGACTCAAGGTAATTGGCAGAATTACAAGTTATTAACTGAGGAGTAACTAAATTCTGCAAGCACATAGCAATTTTGGGGGGGTTGGGCAGATTGAAGGGAAAAGACAACAAAAAGCCAAAATAGATCTAAGTACTAGAAAGGAAGGTACCACCTGCTCTGGATACAGGTGGATATGAGCATATGAGCTTCTGCAGAACAGCAAGGAAGAAAGTATCCCACTTGTAGAGTACAAAGCACCAACTGTGTTTTTGTTTTTGAGACTAGGTCTCGCTATTTTTGCCTGTGGAACCACAGGCTCATGCTCCCCAGGGTACCAGACTCAAGCAAACCCTAGCCTCAGCTTCCCTGGTAGCTGGGATTACAGGTGCATGCCAGCACGCCCAGCTATTTGGGGGGGGGGGTGCGGCTAGGTCTTGATACATGCCCCTGGCAGGACTCGAACTGCAATCCCAGGCCCTGGCCATGGCTTCCTAGGCTGCCACTTACAGGAATGTGCCATCATGCCCAGCCTAGCACCAATTATGTTTAAACTAGTAATCCAGGTAGAACTCCCTTAACCTGGGGAGGTTGAAAGACTAAAAATCACTGCCTGAGCTTCACCCCAACTTAGAGAAAGTTGTGTACCAAGATATAGCCCAAGGCCAGGACCCACGCCACCATGCTGCCTGCTGGCTGAGTGATTAAATTTAGGACAGTCCTAATGAATCAAAACCATCATATAAAACCTGATCCCAACAATACAGGTAGAAATAAACACAAAAATCTAGCTAAGGTAAAGGGCTCTTTCCTTCCACAGGAGGAAAAAAGAAAATCATTTTCACCACTAGTGAAGTTTCAATCCCATGCACATGAGGGAATTTAAATCTCTACAAATAGCAATAAAAGCAACAATTTGTTATGATCTCATTCTCAAGTGACACTAATAATTACACCAAAAACATGTTGGTGTAATTTGGGGTCTCAGAAAAAAAAGACTGTTTAGATAAGCAAGATTACTAAACAAAACAAATGGAAATTATAGAAAAGTATAGGTATAAACATAGCAACTGGGGATCCTGAAATATATAACCCAATAAATGGAATAAACTAAAATAGAATGGACAAACTATTAAGAAGGTACTGAGGAATTACAGAAAGCAGTCAAGACAAAAATATAGCAAAAAGCAATGAAGAAACACAGAGGATGAGATTCTGGTTAGTAAAAGTTACCACCTTAGTATGAGTGATCCTCATTATTACATTTAAAATTGGGACCAGCCCTTATCTACCTTTTATTCCCCCTTACCAAGTCTTATGTTTCTCTTTAACACTTACTAGCTTCTAACAAACTTCCTAGACATTTTTATTATCTCCCTTGATTAGAATATGAGAGCCAACAGGGTAGAAATTCCATTGTATTCCTCCTACAATGCTAGTAAGCAATTGCTGTAAATCACAAATATCTGTGGAATGACCGAGTAATTATGACCAAGTATTATTTATAATGGAAGAAGAGCTGTGAGACCACAGTCTGAAGATCAACAGCAAAGATCTCAAAAAAACAAAAACAAAAACAAAACCACATTATTGTAACCATTGGTACAACATGGACTCACTGGTATGTCTGTGAATATTCAATCTCTTAAATAAGGTGCATTGCATTTAGGTAAGAAAATGTGGAGAGTTGACATCGGCTAAATTGAAATGAAGGCTTAAATAAGTATTTATTTTCTATAGGTTCTGAAATTTTTCAAGACAAAAAGTTACCAGAAATGAAAAATAAATACATAGAAATGTTATTGAACCCCAGTACTTAAAAGAATAAATAAAAACCAGGAAACTTCCTAGGGAAGTGAAGGTCAGCAATCCCTTTCCTGCAAAATTAAAAAAAAAAAAAAAATAAAGTTGAGGAGGGGAGGGGGTAAGTAAGCAAAACTAACCATTTCAGGGTACTAGAGATGAGACAAAAGTAACTTTTGTGAATTGTAAATTTGTTAAATTTTGGAAGATAGAGGAATTCTGAAGCATTCCCTCCGGTTAATCCCATTCTCTTTTCTAGCTTGATGGATGAGGTAGTGCCCACAGGGCAGGAATGGTAGTGAAAACTAACAACTTCTCTGCTAATGTTGACTTCCTTGGGAGTAGAAGGCTAGAAGGCCATGCCCAATGGTATTGTTAGTGGCAAAGATCAAGGGATTAAAAACAGGGAGATGCACAGCTCTTTTGGCCTGAGGTTGTGGTCCCATCTGGGACAAGAAATAAACAGACTAGTTAAAAAATTAACAAGGAGAAAACCTGGAAAGCAGGGCTTAAACAAGCTTTTTATACAGCTGTGCCAAAGTGGGAGGCTGCATATTTTTGGAGGGAAGACCTAAGAGGACGCCAGCTGATCACATAGTTCTGGGCTGAAAGGATGTGCACATGTGCACGGAAGAACTACATAGACTGGGTGAGGGGGAGTAAAAGTAGGGGAAGACAAGGAAATGAACTGAACTTTGAATGTATACCTCAGCACATCTACAGATACACAGCAGAAGTGGAATATCTTTTGTCTCAAGGTTTCTGAGTACAACCTCTGACCAATCATTAGAGATCATTACTCTACATAGATGCAGGGATATTCCATAAAAACCCAGGTTGAAATCTGAAAGTACCAGATAAAATAACTGAGCAGAAAAAAACAGCAATACATATACCACAGAAGAGAGATTTTGCAGGTTAAACTTAAGTGAATTTCAAAACAACAACCCACAGCAACAACCTCAGAACAAATATCAAATCCAGACCTGCTACATTACAGAAAGCTCCAATTTCCAACAAATTCATGAAGGATATAAAGTAAGAAAATATGACCCATACTCAAGTAAAAATGGTGTGTTGACATCAAATTTAATAAACAGCACAACTCATAATTAAGATAACTACTGCAAGATTCTACTTATATATCAAAAATAAACTCATAGAAACAAGTAAAACGGTGGTTACTAGGGGGATGAGTAAATAGGGATTTTCTGTTCAATGGTCTTGGTTTTAGTAATACATGATGAGTAAATTCAAGAGATCTGCTGTACATTCTTGTACCTTGTACAACACTGTAGTGTACACTTAAAATTTGCTGAGGACAGATCTCATGTGGTCATATCACAATGGGTAGGGGTGGGGAAACATTAAAGTGCTTATTATAGACATGTTTAAAATTTTAAAAGGGTACAATGGTCTAAAGGGGAAACATCATAAGGATCAACAAAGATGGCAATTTGAAAAATGCCATCAATGGCAACAATGAAAAAGAACCAAGTGAAAATTCTAGAATCAAAAATTGTCACATAAATGAAAGTTCCTAAGTAGGCTTGAAAGTAGAACTGAGATGACACAAGTAGCAAACTTGAGGACAGATGAATAAAAAGCGTTCAATTTGGAAAAAAAAATAGAATACTGAAGAAAAATGTACAGATCTCCCAGACCTGTGGCACATGAGTATGTTATCAACATACATGTGAGCCCTAAAAAAAGAAAATAAGAGGCAGAAAAAAATTAATTGAATAGGCAAAAAACCTAAATTGGATGAAAATATTAATCCCAAATCCCAAGAGTTAAAAAAAAAACCCTAAGGAGGGTAAACACACGCAAAAAAGTATGCCTACATACCATGCTCACCATTGACAGAGAGAAAATCTTAAAAAGAAAAAGAAGATAACCTATCACACACAGACTAATATGATCAAACCCTCATCAGCAGCAATGGTGACCCTAAAGTTGAATAACATTCCAAGTGCTGAAAAAAGTATCAATCAAGAATTCCAAATCTATTTAACACTGTCTTTGAAATGTAAGTTTGAAATAGATTCCAACACAAGTACAGAATTTGTTGCTAGCATGCATGCCTGACATGGAATATCAAAGGAAGTCATTCAGATGAAAGGAAATTACAACAGATGTGATAACTTGAATCCATAGGAGAACAACAAACAGCAGCAGAAATAGAAAGTATGTGGGAAAACATAAAGGAATATATATTTTCCTCTCTTAAATTCTCTAGGCTAGCCTGGTAAGATGGCTATAGTGAAGATGTTGGGCATTCCTTGTCCAGATACTGACAATAAAACTGAGGCAAAGCAACCCAAAAAAACCCTGAGGGAAAAGTGATTATTGGACCAAGTGAGGTTAGGAAACATTCTTAGGTGAATGTTGTTTAAAGCAGTAAGAGAGCAATGCAACCCAGAAGAGGAAGGAGTGGTTGCAGTACTGAGAACCTTACAACTACTGATTGGGCACACCCCATCATCAGGAATCCTAAGACCCAGCACTGCCCTGTATAAGGGGGTACCTGAGTAGGTAACCAGGATGGAGGTGCATTGCAGGAGAGCTACAGAGGTGTGGGCTCAAAGCCAGGACTACTGGTTTGAATCTGAGGCTCCTAACACAGAAGAGATGTAACATGAAGCAGGTCAGAGCATACAGACTTCATGACAGGTGAGACTACTACTGAAGTCCTGGATAAGAAGCACTTGTCATTCCCCCTCCCAGGCTGAGATATTTAAAACATGTGTCAGCCCTGTAAAGAAATACTTTACAACAGGAATTTCAAATTCCTGAGTCTACTGGAGGTGATTGATGCATATTGCCCTAATTCTCTTTTATAACTACTACACCTTGCCAGTATCAAAGGTCTAACAAGCACAAAACACTAGCTGGAAAATTTTCTTTATTAAAATGCACATAAAATAGAAAATGAATAGTCAAAACAATATGATGACCAAATAAAAAAAATGACAGAACAACAACAAAAGAACCCGAAAGCACCACAATTCCGTGGAAATGAAGAATCTGACAGAAGGGGATTCAGGGCAACAGTAAGGCAACTCTGATGGAAATTTAAAAACACACACAATAAATATAATAAAAATATGAGCCAGCTACATTCAGAAATAGTGCAAGAAATACTACTGCTGGTTTAAAAAATACAATTGAAACAGAAGCAATAGAGCATGAATTTGAAAACAAAACCTAATACTATTAGAATGACAGACAACAATTATAGATGTATATCATATCCCACTCAATAATTAACAGAATAGGCTGAAAATCAGCAACAGTGTAGCAAACTTGAACAACACTGCTGACCAACTTTACTTTAAAGATATTATTTAGTACTTGATCAAAAGAGAGCAAAATACACATTCTTTCCAGGTTCATGTAAAACACTCTTCAGGATAAACTACATGCTTGGCCATAAAAAAAAAAAATGCGTCAAAATAATTGTTGCATAAAAAAGAACAACAATGTCAGAAAAATTTTTTAAAGTCTCAAGAAATTTAAAAGGATTGAAATGATTCAAAGCAAATTCTCCAACTAAAAATAAGTTTAAAATAGACAACAAAAGAAACTGGAAAATCAGCAACATTTGGAAAAGAAGTGATATATTTCTAAATAGGCAATGAATCAAAACAGAAATGACAAGGGAATTTGGAAAATATTTTGGACAAAATGAAAACAAAACCATAACATATCAAATTTAAGAAGTATGGATTAAATAGTCCCTAGTGGGAAATTTAGAACTATAAATACCATTGCCTTTTTAAGTTGCATCAGAGTTGGCAGTATTGTTACCTTTTCTGTCATGCTATTCAACTCCACTGAGACCTGCTCCTTTCAGGTATAAATTAAAAAGGAAAAGTTTCATATTAATAAGCTAAGTTTCTACTTCAAGACTAGACAAAGCAGACCAAACAGGAAGGAGGAACTAAAAATAGAGAAAATCACAGAAATCAAAAGTTCCTTGGCCGGGGGCTTGGGGAGAGATTATAATTTGATAGGCCTTTAGTGGCCTATCAGAGAACACAGAAGAGCAAAATCAGGGATGAAAGAGGAGACATCATTACCAACCCCACTAGAAAAAAAAAAGGATTATAAGAGAATACTATGACCAACCTCCTATCAACAAATTAGACAACTTAGATGAAACAAATTTCCTAAAAACCACAACTATCAAGACTGACTAAACAAATACAAAGTATAAATAGCATTATAAGGAGAAAAACAAATGGAATTATTACTTAAAATTGCCCCTCCTCCCCACTCCCACCATACACACATAAACACACTGCTGCACTAGATGGCTTCAGTTATTAAATTCCACCCAGTACCTAAGAATTTTCCAACTCATCCTGTGAGACCAATATTATCTCCCTTTACCAAAGCAACACAAAAATACCCCAAGAATATGAGACTGTCTCTTATGAAGAGGTACATGAAAATCCTTAACAAAATAGTAGTAAATGAAACTCAGCAACATATGAAAAAGATCAATCACCATGATGAAGTGGGATTTATATGACCATGTCATGTAAGAGGCTCCTGATTCCCATTCCTTAATTTATTTGTTATGTTTATTGAGGTAAAGTTGGTTTGCATTAATGCATCTTTGAGGATTATCAGTTCAAAACAAATCTCCACAAAATATATCTTCTTACCACACTTACCACCAGTACTTCAATAATGCTCTACAATGCTCCACCGGGGCCCTTCTATCCCCACCACCCTCCCATTCTGTCTTACTTCTGCAGCAAGATGATGAGTTCATTACTGGTTTGATTTCGACTGACCCTTAGTTATGTTTCTCTATAGTTCACATATAAGTGAGACCAACCTGTACTGTCTTTGTCCTTCTGATTTACTTTGCTGAGCATTATCCTCTCCAATTCTATCCATGATGTTGCAAAGGGAAGAGTTCTTTTTTTTTTTTAAATAGCTGAGTAGTCTTCCATATATACCACATTTTTTGATCCATTCCCTGAGCTTAGACTTAGGTTGTTTCCAAAACTCACATTTCAGACCAGTATAAATCACCATTGGTGCTTTGGCTGAACAGAGTCATCAAAACAATGAAGACATTTCATAGTTATAGGTAGGGTGTAGGAAATAAAGTAACTTAATGCAATTGAAATTATGAGTATTGAAAAGGATAAAAAATACCATCAAAGGAGCAGAATGCAAGATTTCCAATTTCAACCTCATAGCCAAGGATTGAAATATCTGACATGGATTAAAAAAAAAAAAAAGATGAAAAATCACATAAGCAATGAGTTATATTATCCAATGCTTAAAATGACCAAGCATCAACCAGATTCAGGTGGAACATAATTTCTGCTGCTCTAAGGGTGATCCTAGGTAAGAAATGACACACTGTTGGAGAAAAGGTACTTTATCAACAAGAATACAGTGAGACTTTGCGGGAAAGGAATCTTCCTTTCCCCAGCTGCATGTCAAGTCAAGCATGAAGTTTAGTGCTAATTTTCAGGTTTATCCACATTTGGATCACCAGTTAAGGTGACAGCACTATCCAAACCAAAGGAAGTTCACTTCCAGGTTCCTGCTTTTGGAGATGGTGGTCTGCAGGACCATGTTACATCATACCACTCATCCAACTCAAGTAAGCTTGGTGGAAAAATAAAGTGGATCAACCTACAAGAACTGTTGGGAGTAAGAGATTTGAGAGAAAGCTGTATTTACTGTTTTCAGGAAGCACTTGTTTATACCAAAAACTTTTATATTCATCTCTAGGAATAAAAAAAAAATTGTCTAGAAACAACATTCAGTTGGTCATTTCCACATGTTTTAGAATTACAACTTTTAGCCCACAGCATTAGCAAGTCAGCCAATTCTGCACTGCAAATGATTATAAAAATAGTTTAACCTTTTGCTATATGACAAAGCTAATTATTTCCATTTTAAAAAAGTATTTCAGATGAGACTGTAAAACCACTAAAAAAAGGAAAGTCTCTGGATTTCATAGACTTGAAACAATGCAATGTCAACCAAAGATTCAGACTAATATTTTAAATAATGAAACCAGGAGACACAGCTATGTATTTGTAAAAGTTCTTTACCACTAATTAAAAGCAAAATTTCAAGTAGTTTCTTCTAGCAAAAATATATCTCTAATATGTCTACTTTTCCTGATAATTCTTCATTAAACATAGTTAATTTCAAAAATTAAATTTGTCTGAGTATACTAGACATCATCAGGTTTTTCTGGATGAATTTTAATCATGTCAATATTTCTACATTATGGATCACAAAATTGTTCATAACAATTCTACAGACCATATGCAAGTTTATTTAAAAAATTTAACATTACAAAGAAAGCTGATTTTAAGTATAAAAATAGATGGTTTAGCATCCAAATACAAGCACCACACAGAAACAGATTACACACACACACCATCAGGCCTTTCGGATATAAGGCAACATCAATATCTCAAGTAATTTTATGAGAACACTTTACTCATACAGATGCTAGTAACGCATCTCAAGACAGGCAGAGGCCACAACTACTCCAGTATGAAATCTTCCTTTCCAGTTTTCTTGCCAATATATTAATGACTCTTCTTAAATACTGTACAGCAATCAGTCTAGATTGACAAATGGGCTATCAAAGCCACTGTCTTGTTGACTTGACAAAGGATCAATCAGCTTTCTCAGTGAAGGCTGGTGCACTGAAGGTGGTCTTGTCTTGGAAGCAGCAGGCTGTCCAAGAGTCATACAGATCTTCCCTGGCTGGGAATACATGCTTTCTTCTGGCAGGTCCAGAGTGTGACCATTCTGACCTTTCATTGGTTGACAAATCTTACTTTTCTGTGTGTCTGAAAGACAACTGGTTGCTGGAAACTGTTTGAAACAGACAGATTCAGTTAAGGTATCTATGTGTGCCAGCGTTTCCTGCGGCCTACCATGTAAAAACAGCACTTCAGGATCGACGCAGGGTAGAGTGGCACTGTTGGAATGCCAGTCCACATAGTCACTAAGGTCCCTTTCGTCCTTGATCAGAGGTTCCTGAACACCCAAGGTTTCACTTTTCCCAGATACAGCATTTTCACTTTCCGTTAGTAGATTACACTTATATGCTTTTAAACTAAGTCTTTCATTAGGGCTTCGGAAGATGGTCTGTATGGATCCGGATTCAGAAAAAGTAGGGGAATCCCTCGGTGAGGGTTTACTTTCACAGGATTCAGGAAAGGGGTGTGTGGTGGCATGCAGCAGCGATTCTGAGCCGTGGTCACTGAGGCCTGCCTTCTTGCGCAAAGTCAAGCCTCTTTCGCCTTCGCAAGGAACAAACTCAGGAGAAATAGTCCTTGGCAAAATATCTAGGTGTTTGTAACCATTATCCCCAAATTGAAAATCTAAATGTGACCCTCCTGAGCCCACGTGCTTTTCATCCCCACGCTGTGTGTCCTCCAACCTTGTTCGCAAGTTACAAGCAGACCTCCTCTTAGGGACTTGGTCACATATACTCCTGGAGGCCGTTTTTATACTGTGTGATTTGCTTTCAATCTGATTGACATCATCTCTTTTTGATTTTTCGATTCCAACCAGCATCTCTGAAGTCAGAGGCGGTGCTACTATATACAAGAGAACACAAAATTAAGGGAACACAAGATTAGGAGAAAATTAACAGTGAAAAAGGAGGAAAAAAAGGTTTCTATGTACTCCCAAAGCATTCATATATATTTTATTCATTTCCGAAGAAAATATATCAATGCTGGGCATTAAAATTTTTCCTTTACATATATTCATTAGATAAAGCTAGTTTACATTTGCAACCTTATATATTTCATTATTGCGGGTATATTTACTTTCTGCAAATAGATGTCACAGCACTTCAAGAGCCAACTTCAATGTATTCATTCTCTGTTGTCAAGCAAGGAATTTCTGATGAAGGAAGTTCACTGGAAGAATTCCACTGCACAACATCTATCTACCTACACAGACACACTCACACAGTAAAAGCTAGAGCTTCTGATTTAATCAGCTAGAACACCAAATCTGATCATAGGCAAAGCAACACAATAAACATAGAATCAGGGCATCATATCTCAATGCATTCTTCTGGTGGGTACCTTGATTCTTGAGAAGGGTTTGCTTCAACTGGAGACATTATCTACCTCTCTAAGTCTTAAAAACATCTTACTTGTTGTATGTCACTGTTCTTTTATATCCAAGGTTCACAGCATCATTATCATCACAAAATTTATACATCTCATATTTGTGCTCCTATTTGAGGAATGTTTATGAACATCAGACTGTGGATTCTGGAACAGTTTTTGTTTCAAGCTTTCCAGCAATTATAAAATCCCATTATTCACAGTTAAGTTCAAAATTCTCCAGTATGACTGAGAATTGACTGATTTCTTTTATTTCCATCAGCTTTTTGCTTTATATACTCTAAAACTATTTTTATGTCCAGAAAGAAACTGTATTCTTTTTCAGATTTCACAAGTAAGTGAAAACATATGGTATTTGTCTTTTATTACTTCACTTAATATGAATGCCCTCTAGATCTATGCATGTTGTTACAAGTGAAGTTTGCATCCTTTTAGTGACTAAGTAGGATTTCCAGAGTTTGTGTGTACACACATCTTTTTTTCCATTCATCCATCAATGGACACAGGTTGTTTCCATATCTTGGTTATTGTAAATAAGGTTACAGTAAACATAGGGGTGCATATATTTTTTAAAATTAGTATTTGTATTTTCTTTGGCTAAATACCCAGACATGGAATTGCTGGAAGATATTAAAATAGATAGTTCTATTTTAATTTTTTGAAGAAAACAAAAATAATAACAATAAAAACTAAGCATATAGATAGAGACCAGACTGATGGTTACCAAGAGAGGGAGGAGGGCTGTGAGGAGGGCAAAATACAAACTCCCAATAATACCAATAAGTCACGGAGATAAAATACAGTCCCTGGTGACTACAATTTGCAGTACCCTGTGATGCACTTGAAAGCTGCTGAGAGAGTAATCTTTATCACACACATAAAAACATTTGTAGGTATATAAGGTGGTAGATGGTAACCAGATTTATTGTGGTGATCATTTCAAAATGAATACAAATATCAAATCCTATTAGACATATGAAATTAATATACGTCAATCATACCACATTTCAAAATAAAACACAATTTTATTATCTTACCCTCCTCCCTAAAAGAAATCATTTGTAATTTTTTTTGGAGGCTGTTCTTTTATCACTATGAACTTCAACTTTGATTCCTTTTATATTAACTCTAATTCAACTAATACTGTACCTAACTCTATATAATATGAACACTGTATTCGCTTGGTATACCACTCTCCATCCATTTACTTTGAATTTTAGCTATTTTCTAAAATTAATGTAAATCTGCCTTTTTAAAAATTGAAAGTTGTGATCTTTCAATAAGTTTGTCCTATAAACATTTAATGTAACTGCTAATGTTTCAACTTATTGTCAGCAAGGGTATAGGAGACTTGAACAACACTGTCAACCAACCCAACCTCCAAGACATTATTTAGCACTTCATCAGAAGAGATCAATACACACACACTTTTTTCAGGTGCATGTGAGACATTCTTCAGGTTAGACTACATGCAGGGCCATATAACAAGTCTCAAACCACTTGTACAAAAATGAACAACGATGTAAGAATACTTTTTTCCTATTTAACCACATACTTTCTAGTTTTATTTTCTTCTTTCTTAATTCTGTTTGATAGAAAACATTTTCTTCAATGTTTTCATACTTGTTTGAAGGGTAAATATTCTATTTCTTCTCTCTTGGTGACCCTTAAATCCTAGAAATGCTTTTTAACTCATACTTAAACCTGCCACTTTCCTAGGAATGGCAAAAGTCATCAACATCTACATTCTTTCCTTGAAAACAGTAAAAGTATTGTGTGTATTATCTGCAAATAGTTGACTTTCTGCAAATTCAGGCCCTGTTTGCTCTATTAACTGTTTCCTCAGCTACATGTTTTGCTGGTTCTTTTGTTTAGTTTGGTGTCATTTTTGGTGCTGGCTTTCTATAAACATAAGGTGATTATTGATTCAACTTTATATTTTAGATGTCTTGAATATGGTATGTTTGGGTTCCTTTTCAAGAAGCAGATAGGGTGGGAAGGAACGACCTGCAGGGTAAAAACACCAGTAGCTGGGACTGTGGGCCTGGCCTGCAGGCTATCGCGTCTCCATGACAGGCAGGTCACGGGGAGCACTACCTTGGCCCCAGACACTCTCCTGCTGCTATTACCCCACCCAATACTGGACTTGGGGAAAGGATTGAAGGAAAATAAAGTGACTGCTCCTGGTTACTATTCTCTAGAATGGCAACTAATCACCCCACTGGCATCCCCTTTGTCTGCATCGCCACCCCCCCAACCCAGCCTAACTTCTGGAACATACCACTTCATACAGGCAACAATTTTGACATTGCACCTACTTAGAGCTGTCATTTCCTGAGAGTTTTGAACTGATGGTTCCATTTTCTTTGTTATACCATCTTTGTTCTAGGGATTTCTCAGTTTCCTGGTCTATGAATCACATTTTAAAAACTATTAATTTCTTTCTTCTTTTTTTTTGGAGACTAGGTCTTGCTATTTTTGTCTGTGGAACTGCAGGCTCACGTTGCCTGGGGCACCACAGACTCAACCAACCCCCAGCCCTAATTAGCTTCCCAGGTAGCTGGGATTACAGGCGCTTACCACAATGCCCAGCTATATTTTTTTGGAACTAGGTCTCACAATATGCCCCGGGATCGGCGGGACTCGAGCCGCGATCCCTTGCACCGGCGGCAGCTTCCTAGACTGTCGCTTACAGGCATGCGCCACCATGCCCGGCTATTAATTTCTTCTTTATATCTTTTATTTGTTACTTGAAAATCTTTTCTATCATTTCTAGGATGCCAACAGCAATAGGAAATTGATGTGTGTGCTCAATCTATCTACATGTACTGGAAACTGCACTCTTTTTTTGTTAAGTTTCCAGTTTAAGTAAAACACACAATTTTATATATTAACTCTCACTCCCAGTACTTCCTTTTTCATACTGAAAATATTAAATGTCCAAAGTAAAAGGGAGAAAAATTTCTTGAAGCAACTCATTTTGACATACCTGACTGTGTAGTTTTACTCTGGGATTTATTAGAAATAGGTGTTTCCAGCAATTTAGCCATTGTAGCAAGTTTGCTTGCAGCATTCATAATCTTTTTCTCAGCCCTGTGGGGAATTCCAGGATATTAAATTAGTACAATTTAAAGAGAGAAACTAGTTTCTGTGGTCCCAGAATTTCTGGTTTCCTATTAGCTCTATCAGTATTAGAGTAGTACAACCATAATATCTCTCTTAATGCCAAATGATTGCTGGTCATGTAAAAATAGTTCATACAATGTGGTCTTGCTACTTTTAGGGCATATTGTTTGTTTACACTGAACCTACCCTTCCAGTTTTCCATTATCCTGCAAAATCTGTTGGAGGCAAGTCAAATAATATTTGCGCATCTTTCGGGCAGTTTCTTGACGTTCTCGTAACACCTCTTCTTTTACCATTTCTGCAGCTCTTTCCTTACTTTCCTGAATGTAGCGAAGCATATCACCTGGGGGAGGGGCAGAGAAAATCCACACAAAGCATTTTTATTAGCAGTTTTCCCAAAGCAGAAAAAGGGAAGCCTCAGACCCAATTTCTGGGAGGTAAAGTAGTAGTTAGAATATCTTAAAAATGATACTTTTCCATTTTAAAAATTATTAAAAAAAAAAAATCTCCTAGCTAGGATATTGGAGAACATTCCCATTTGTTACTTCTATTACTGTATCCAAATTTCAAGTTGTTTTAAAGCTTTAAAACTTGTAATATTTGTCATATTGATATCTTGTATCCTAATTTGCATACTGATATGATATCTTGTTGTATCCTAATTTTCTTTTATATACGTTTTAAGCCTGAAGTAAACTGTATAGCTTTTTTTTTTTTAATGATACTTTTCCACAATCATTAAAGTGGTACATTTTATATCACCATTTTAACAAACTCAAAGGAGAAATAATATAAAAGTCCCTTCAGAGTGATGACAACCATTCTATATTCATGATATAAGGAAACACAGCATTTTCCCTAGGAACAATTTTTCATATTCTGAAACACTGAGGGGGAAAAAAAAAAAAAACTAGACACAGAAATAAAGCATTTCAATTGTGCATTATGTTCATTTAAGAGAAGGAAGAAAACATACAGAAAGGGTGAGGCAGAAAGACAGAGAAGCAAAAACAGAGAGACAAAAAGAAGTAATATTTGCAGTCATACAAAAAATACTCAAATTCTTCAGTTTATCTGTGTTCTGAAAATCCATATTTCACTATTTAATTTTTTTCACCAGCACTTACGAGGATTTAAATAAATACAATTCATGAGAGAGAGGTGCAAAAGGCAACTCAAAGGAGAGGGAGGGGACTTAACATCACCTTGTAAATATTACAATTAAAAATAATTCACAGCTTTCAGTTCTTTTCTTTGATCTTTAATGTACTATGTCTTGATTGACTGCCATTAGTTGAGGTTAACAGTTTTTTTTAAAAAATGCAGGACTATATCCTATATGTAGAGTATCTCCCTCCAAGTTATATATAGGATACCAATTCATAAAGGAATCTCTCTCCTTTTCTTCAAAATTAGATGTTCTCTGTCAAATACAAAGTGGAAGACTGTTTTTCATATTTTGAAGTGGGAAAAATTTAAATGGAGTACCTATCAACAAAAACTCTCACCAACTTTTAAAATGTAAAATAACATATCACTACTCATGATTAAAAAATAATGCTTAAGATTTCACTTCCCAATTAACATGAATTAACAAAATTGCTTTGCTTGTAGCATCAGCAACAACAGAGAAGAAAAACCTCATTATTGCTGCCAAATGGAATTTTCAAAATTCCATTCATGACACATGACACATGATTCTGGTAATCTTCTAATTCCACTCAGAACTTGGGACTTCTCCCTTTGTTTGCTAAAAATGGTATGTGCATAGGCGGTTAATACATACTTCTTTGTAGACACCTGTAATTACTCTGGAACACATACACATTCTAGGCAGTGCCATAATTAAAGCCCGGCTAGTATTCTACTGGAAAACAAACCAGGTTAAGGGTGTCACACCACAGCATTGCCAAGGATTTGATAAAGAGATACAACAAAACAACTCCTAACTAAGTCCAGTTTCCATGCCTCTTAAAGTTTATGTAAGAAGTATAATATTTGTTGATTTAAAACTCAAGTGACATTTTCTCTGCTACCAGTTATTTAAGTTTTAAGATTATGACACTTTTAGCTTATTATTGTTACCAAAAAAGAAATAGAATAATCAACAATATAAAAATAACTAGCTTTCTATCACTCTCCAAAGATCCAACTTGAGCAAAATAACCCATTACTGCATAATTGAGGGAAAAAAATCAGTGTTTTCTTCAAAAATAGATTAAAAATCCCAAAAGAAAGTGATCTGGAAAAATTCCCTGTTACTTATACCTAAAGCTGAGTGCACATTTAAAAACAACAAAGACAACAGAATGCGCAAACTATCCTTAAACTCTTGAGGACCTTTTTTAGGGACTTACGCTTAATTTTTTTTACAGCTTTAATGTACTGCCCACGAAGTTCTTCCAACGCTCCCCTGTGGCATGGGAGGCAAGTATTTTCAATGGCCCCTTCTGACAATGACCTAAAAACAAAGCAAAGATGGCAAAAACAGATTATAAATGAAAAACTTTGAGAAAATATGTTTTTATATTTTCTAATAAATATATTAGACTTTACTATACAGTTATTAAAAGAGGAAATATAAAAACAACAAAAAAGTATGCTGACAAATCATGGTAAATCCACATGGAAAATTATGCAGCTACTGAAATGCATATTCCACAAGAATTTCAATGACATGGGAAAATGTTAATATTATGATAATAAGTTATTCAAAGGTTATAAAACAGCTTACTGGATAGTCTCAATATTAGAAACATCCACATGTTAAAATGTTTGTGTATAAGGTGACTTAAATGATAGAAAATAAAAGGCTACCACAGGGTATCTCCTGAGGACAGGGCTTTAGAAGATTTTCTTTTTTTAATTTTTGTTGTATAACAGTAAGAATTATTGATATTCTTAGTATACTATCACTGATAAAGAAAATTAAAAAAAAAAAAACACAATGTCTTTAAAATAGTAAATTCTACCTTGGTGGTGTTTTACAAAGAGTTCTCAATTCTTCCAATTTATTCTTCATGTCATTGTTTTCTTCTATTAAATCCTCAACGACTTTATTATTCTCTTCTAAAAAAAGAAATTTATAATACAGTGGTCAATTAGTTTCTTTTTCTCCTCTCAGTCTTCCTTTTCTTATTGGCCATGCTAATGTTTATAGAGGAGACTGAGCTGTTCACAGTCACTCCCTTGTGTCATTCATTCCCTGAGGAACCCTAAACAGACCACTCCCTGTTATTTTTTGCCAGCACTGAAAATCTGTATTCCATCTTCACCTTGCTTTGTGTTATGTGTTGTCTGGAAATAGGTTTCCAATTGTTTTATACACAAATGTTTTGTCTTTCTAGAGGTGAAGTAGAACTCTGTGGAAACATGCTAGATTCCATAATTTCATATTCTCTATAGATCCTGGGGGAATATGATCATTGAAGAAGTACTTCGATATAAAATTAAGTAGGTGCCACTTTCAGAATGATGGAGACTGATGGAGTCCATGTGAAAAAAGCATGACTCTCAGAGGCTGAATATACACCTTGTTCTGTTTCTTGCCAGCTGAAGCTCAGGCAAATTGTTTGATTTTTTGAAATCCAAGTTTTTTCATATATAAAATGGGAATGGTTTTACCTACATTGAAGATTATAATAGAAATTAAAGAATAAATGCCCAGTCCTCACAAAGGCCTAGCAATACCAAAAATTCAGTAAATAATTATGAACATGGCACCCCCTGTGTTCCTACTATGCCACTTTCAACACACTCCATAATAGTGTGTTGAGATGACTGATATAACTAATGATTGATATAATGATCAATATAATTTGTGTATTTTCCCCACCCCTAATTGGTGTACTTTTTGTACACAAATTTATGCACTCTTACTGCATTACCTTTCAATAAGTGCAGTGGAAAAATTCAGTAACAGTAGAAAAATGAATTTAAGAAGCAATCACAATAGCAAAAAATATTATCACATAGTAGATTTACATTAAGACAAAATCTGAATCCAGTTTTCAAAGGGCTAAAATTCTGACCTTATCCCCTTTTCATTGGCCACTTTGTCTTGAGCTACCAATTACATGGATTATTTCTAAGTCTATAAATTATGCCAACAGCCTCCCCCAAAGCACAATGTAGAATAATTTCTAGGATCACAGTATGTGGTGCTAAAAAGTATTATTTACAATCTAACTCCTTGTCATTTTCTTACATAGAATTCTTTTTTCTTGGTTTTCATGTAATTTTACAAAAGTTCTATCATATCTACTTCTACAGATGTAAAAATCTCATTTACTCTCCTGGCTTCTAGAGAGCTAAGCAATCACAATGATCACGTGATCACGATTTTATCCTTTTTTTTTTTTTTTTTCTGAGAGTAGGTCTCAATTTGTTGCCTGGAGTAGTCCTGATCCTAGGGATTCAAGCAACCTTCAGCCTCAGCCTCCCACCACACCCTGCTACATTTTATCTTTTTTTAACCTCAAAATTCTTAAAACCCTTTCTTGCCTTAAATAATTATCTATAAGACACTTAGTAAACAGGAGGCAGGTATAGGTAGTATCTCCTAGTCCATAATATCTGTCACATGAGTTAATGATAGCACGTACATTCAAAGGGTGGAGATAGGACTTGATCTGTGATCCCATCAAATCCATATGCCAAAGAAGAATAGACAATAAATTATTGCAAAGATGATGTTATGAAAGTCTATACAAAGCAATTAGAAGCACTCCAGGGCTTGTGTAACAGAACCTAACCAAGCCTGAGGTGGTCTGGAAAGTCTGCCTGAGGACATAATGTACCAGGGCACAGATGAGTAGATTTGGCCAGGACTGAAAGGTATCTTGGCGAAAGAAGAGCATAAAAATAGGTGCCAGTAAGAAACAATGAAATTCAGGTTATGGCTCTACTGAGAAAGAAGACTAGGGTCAACAGGCTGGAAGAGCTGGCTGCCTCTCATTTGTATTTCACATTGACAGGTCACAGAAGAGCTTTAAGCAAGAGAGTGTCATGACCCAATTTACTTTTGTAAAAAGTCCCTCTAGTCTCTCAATGGAGAATGAATTATTAAAGGGGTATGGTTGAAAGCAGAAGGCAGAGGTAAGTGACAAAGGTAAATTAGAAAAAAAAAAAAGTGAACTACCACCCAGGTTTTTCTACACGATTCAATTATTTGGGAATTTTGCATTCAATTCATCATTCAAACTTATATGATTATCTCTATGAATATAAAGGGCATCATGACTACAGGAGATATTCCTTATTCTCAGGAAAGTCACAGGTCATGCAAGTAAACAAAGGTAATACAGGAACAGTCAAGTACTAATGGGGTCACACACGAGTGATCAATCTCACCCCACTGGGGAAAATTAAGGAGGGTTCTGGAGATAATGCAGCTTTCCAGTTGACAAATTCTAAAGAAAGAGAAAGAATTAGGCTGAAATGAGAATGAGAGAGTAAGTGTAAGCTAGAGGGAGACTTCCATATACCAGGTCCATGAGCTAAAGAAAGTTCTGGACCATTTCCAGATCTGAAATATTTCAAGTGTAAGGAGAATAGAGCACAGGACATAAGGGAAGAGAGAGAAAGGTCAGCAAGAACGGCCACATAGGCCCAACAGCTTCACTTCTCCAGAAAGATAAGAGGAAATGGCAGAGGATGTACCATTTAGGACATCACCCCGACAGCACTGTGAAGAATGGAATGGACTCGAAGCAAGGGCAGAACACAGCCATCAGCTTTGTTCATATCTTTCCCCTCTGCCTATACTGATGTTCTGGCAAACACCTTCACCTTAAATTCACTTCATCTTTGTGAAGTCTCCCTTAACTCTGATACTGCTACTGCCAGTAGCAATAATGCCAGTAGCAATAATGTTCCAATGTTTTGTTCATCTGTTTATAACTCGCCTCATTTGACTGTAAATTTCCTGAAAGGAATAGTCTTATACATCTTTATCAGAAGTGGAATTAGCTAATGCATTGACTACCATATTCCCAGTGCCTAGATTATTGCTTAATACATTATCCACTCAATCAAAAACAGAAGAAAAGCTCAAGTTTTTCCCTTCTGCATACAGAAATAATTTAGTTAGTAAAATCCTGGTCCAGATTACTTCATATTAATCCCAAAAGAGACTCAGTGCCTATATTGACTAAAATGTCCCATTTCAACAAGGACCAAAGTGCTAACCTCCAATTTTTTCCACTACAGCTCTATGCTTCCTTTCTAAATGCTGAAAATGCCTACAGCATTTCTCCAGTTTTCTTTTCAGATCTTGACATTCCTGCTTTGCCTTTTCAAGTTCTTGGTAGCAGTGTCCACAGCATGCATCTTTCATCTCAAGGATCTTTTTCTTTTCTGTAAAAGTTAAGTGACAGAAAACTTTATCAGTTTAGACTAAGAACCACCCCCAAAAAGGTAAGAAACCAGATGAGTTGAAGGTTAGAATGTAACAGAAAGAAGCATGATTAAGAGAAAGAAGTGGGTTTAAATTATGTTTTCATTATTTATTGACTGTGCAACTCATATCATAAACTCTCTGAAACTGTGGTTTTTAATATGCAGTACTGGATACCATCTATTTTAAAAACTGCTATAAAGCCTAGTACTCAAATTATCATGGTGAATACCATTCCCTGTGAACAGAAAACAGCAATCTTCAAGAAATGGCTAATTTCCAGTAGTGGGACAAGGATAGAGATGAGACATGAACGTTTTGCTGTGAGATGGTAAAATAACTTATCATTTTATGTATGGAATCATTTTATCCTTTCTAATGAACTTACTAATGTGCTTCCTTTTGTAGGAAATAAGACTGAAAAAAGAAAAATCATTCTAAAGTCTAATTTGACTTAGGTCAAAACTATTTTTTTCATAACTATAGAACTTTCCAAAGCCAAATAACAACTAAAACTTGTTTCTACCCATCTTACTAATTAAAATATAATTATCAGGATATTTCAAATATGAAAACTGATATAAAATGATACTGAAAAGTACAAATGTAGGTAGTATTAACCCCTACCTAGTTGACCATAAGAAACTCTCAACCATCTAGAAAGGAGAAATGAGGAGAAAGGATATATGAATGATGAGATATGTAACTGCCAAATGACCTCTTTGGTAGGGTAGATTCCTTAAATTCTGTTATTGTTGCCCACTGAACTAGAAATGTGTAGAAAATAAAATGACTAATTGAAATGTATATGATTTCCTCTGAAAATTCTTAGTTCTTTCCCAGGTTACAGTGAAGACAACAGATAAGACACAAGAGGAGTATATACTTGTGTTTGTATCTGAAGGGAAGCAGCAGCGCATTGTGGACAAATAGTCTAATAGACATGGGAATTCTTAAAGGCCAAAATTTCTAGTTCAGAAATCTCAGTGAATAAGCCATATATAAGCCTTAGAGTCCACAGTGAGCTCTGAGTACCTCAAGGGTCTGCAGTACACTACAATAATTCCTTTCCTACTGATAATTCTAAGTCATTAAGGAAAAGCTAAACCAGTAATTTATCAAACTGGAAGGCAAACTCTATGAGGCGAAAACACATAAATCAGAAAACTATTAATATAATTCATTTCCATTAGAAAATGAATGAAATAAGATCCACTAATTTGAATGGAAATGTCTGTTATTTGGCAACCCTCTTATGTGAAACTTGATTTCTCAATAAAGTCAAGGAACAAAACCATGACTCTACTATTAAAATTCTCATTATTATAAAAGGACGGTCATGACAAGATAGCTGAGAGTGCCTTAGGCAACCCTGTCTCCTACACACAATGAAGTCCGGGGTGAGGATATACATTAGGTCTGAGTAACATATATAATATACATCCTCTTATGCTAAAAGCAATCCTCTGTGACTGTTATTGTGGATGGTACAAATGCTAGGAGGAGGAAAATTCCATTACCAGGTTCTGTTTCTGCTTCTGTCAAGGCCAAGGTCTGAGTGTGGTGTCCAGAAGTGGGTGCAGGAAGGGTTGCTGTGACACAAGCGTCTTCTCTACTAGTGACTCCAGGGGCAGGATCCTTAGAGATTTTGACCATATTTTCCTGAAATAGATTATCTTCATAGTTAGTGCCTAGTGAAAATCTTCACACAATTCTCTATTTAAAATGTAGTATGAAAAACACAAAAAAGAATCACTGCCTAATAACAAGTATGTTCCAATTGAGCACCAACAGCCTTTTTAATACTGTCATCACCAGTAAGAGTTTTTTATGACAGTATTTTCTGAATTAGAACATTATCTAAGCAATACATGGTAGGTTAGTTCTGAAAAAACAAAAAAATATAATTTATATACACTATAGTAATTGACATATATAAAGATATCTTAGTGACTAATGTAACAAAACGCATTATATGAAATCAGAATTGTTCTGAAACTTCCAAACATTTTCACCGCAAAGAGAGTCAGATTCTTCAGAAACTATAATACTAACCTTTTGCCTTCCCAACAACTGACTATAACAGAAAAAATACATACTTTTAATTTGTATGATAAATTATATCTTGCTATTCCTTTCATTTACATAGTCATTTCTAAGAAAGGACAGTTGAATTTCAAAGTTAAAAAGAGAAAACAAGTTACACCTAAGTTAAACATCTTACACAACACAATTCTTCAGTCACATTTATTGGACACTTTCTGTGCTATAGTCCCTGTTGCGGGCAATATAGTCAATAAACACATTAATGATGAAACATTCCTTTATTTTCAGACTTTGGACAACTACTAATTATACTGTATTCTAATGGAACAGAATGGGCCATCTTGAAAAAGTTTTCCTGTTTAATTATGTAAAATACATTATAGATGCTTGATTCTAGAAGGTTTGGTTTTGCTTAAAAGAAACTCACTTCACTGCCAGGAAACCTATCAAAAAAAGCAGAGGTCAGCAGTAACAGCAAAAAGGCACACTCCAAGCAGTCAAGAGGACATGTGGTTAAGGTCTAAGAGTAATAAGCGGAACCCAAAGGAAATCAATGTTTTTTGGTTTCTACTCAAAACTGGAGAAAGTCAAAATCTTGGAGGAAAGCAACGACTTTGTCATCTTAGTTTTAATTTGACTTTAAGGGTAAGAAGAGCAATGCATGTTTTTGAAATCTTAGTTCTGATTGATATTTCTATTTTCTTTTATTCATTATGAACTATGGCATTAATATATTTGACAGGCATTCATTTTCCTGGGAACTGTATTATAAATTAAATGCATCTTTCCCACTTTTAAAGAACTTTTGATTATCTAAGATATTTTAAAGAGAACTTATTTTATATGTATTGACTTTTTCCTTTTTTTGAATTTCATTAAAACTACAAATTTAATAAATTCTAATCCATGTTTTTTTGCATTCATGACACTTATACTGCAAATTTATAATCAGTGCTCCATAATCATTAATTTACCTCAACCTCAGAACTGAATTAGCTCTAAAACTGTAGAAGTCCAGCATTACTCTACGGCAAATGTCAGAATAGGCATTTCAAAGCCACCACCCTTTTCTCAGGAATGGAATCTGATCCCACCCAACCAAAGTTGCAAAAGTCCAAGTTCTTAGCCAAATTATGTGATTCGGTCTCCATAGACATGCAAGCCACATTAAGTCATACAGATGATCTTATACAGCTTGCTCAATTACAAGCCCTATAAAAAGACCCTGGGGTTGACTATATGTTGATGATAGGAGAAAAGGATCATACACTTTCTTGATTTTCATAACATATTATCTTTTCAGGAAAGCAAACTTGAAAATAGGTATTATTTTCCCATGATCTTTTATCCTTTAAACCTACTATAAACTATTCTTACTATGACTATCTATTTTTTCTAAAGATTCTCAATAAAGTATTATAAACATTATTCATAGGAAGTGATCTCACACATTGAAGGCAATTGCTAAATGGTAACATCTTTGTGAAACCAAAATAAAATATCAACCGGGGTTAACTGAAAAAGATGTGTCAGGTAAATTTTGGCTCTAAAATTCTATACCATTTCAAATTGCAGAGAAAATGAGAAAAGCTAAGCTGCATCATATAGCAAAACCCAAGGAATTAGGCCAGAGATGTGTATTTTCTTTTTCAGATGAGCAGATAGAGAGGTGATTACCATAAGAAAAAAATTAATTATCCCTAAGTGTGGGACTGGGACTTTCCCCCCAATTTATAATTCTTTTTAGTAGGAATTAATACCAAAGACTCAAACCTGGTCTTATAAATCTTCAATCAGAATATTCTAAATCTTAGCTCTTACATCTCACTTCCTATCAGAAAAGGTTCATAATACTGGCATTTTATTTTACCTATATATTTTCAAGCATATTTAATCATCAGTAAATGGTTTTTTGACTTTATTAGCTCCTCCATGTAAACACTAGGTCAGAACTTATATAACAAAAACAACACAATTGACTAATCCTATATACACATATACAGGATACCAATGAAGTTGGGCTTCAGAGTTTCATATAAGCTATAGCTCTATTTGCTTGTTTCTACAGAATATTCTTTCTATTGCCTACATGAGATATAAATTCCTTTAGAGCAAGAAATAGACTTCTAAACTATCTAGAAACACTTAAAAAACTAACTGAAAATGATACCTATTTCTTAAAGTGGGTATGCCCAAAAAAACAAAAACAGGAATGATAGCTATTCAGTTTTGGAAATCTGAAGTCCTTACAAAGAGTAGCATTCTCTTTATAAGCAGAATATGACCAGAAGCTAAAAGCTCTGCCTCATATTTATGGCACTATGAAGTCAAGTTTTTTGGAACAAAGAAAAATGAGCAATGCTTTGGATTTGCTATAAAATTTTTTTAAGTCACTGGTAAAAACTCATGTCTTATATCTACTGAACTATAAAATAAAGAAAAAAGTACCATATACAACTTTCACAATCCTCCTTGATGCTTAACAGCTCTATTCATTTCTCAGGAACATACCTTTTTCCATTCTAGGGTGGCATTTTCTGTAAGCAGAGAAAGGATATCTTTAAATGCTCTCTGTATGCACACTTTCAGTTTTTCAAAATATTGCATAGACACCCATTTGGAAGAACAGGTTGACACAACTTCCAAGAGTTGCTTGTTGTCTGAGCCACTGATATGCTCCTTTTGGGTGTTCTTTAAGAGAAATTCCAGTACAATTAGGACATCCTCCTCATACTGACAAATTTCCAGTTGGATCCGCCTGGCTTCCTGCATAGTCCATTCTCTGCGACTCTGGTCTAGACATGTTTGCAATTCTGTCTCCTTCTGAAGAAGTAGTTCAGTTTTCTGTTTTATAAAGTCTTCTTTAGCTGCCGCAAGCACCTCATTAATTTTATTCCGATGATCATCTAAAAATTGCCGGTAATCTTGCTCATTTTGTTCTTGAATTTTTTGGATTTCTTTTTGCTTTTCTTTGTTCCACTCACTCCGGGCTTTGGCTAACTCAGCCCTGACAACCGCAGGGGTTTCCTCATTCTTTAACTCAAGCTCTCTCTGAAGAGAATGAATCTTCTCTTCCAAGTCCTTTCCAGGCATTACATTCTTCATATTTTCAAGTTCACTTTTCCATTTTTCTTTAGCTTCGGTAACAGCAAAGGATATCTAGAGGAGATATAACGCACATTTAAACGTCTTTATACTCCTCTTATTAAGAAAAAGTGAAATAACTATTTGAATTAACCACTAAACTTAATGAGATTTTAAATCAAGTGAAAGGGGAAAGTGAATTCAAATTAGACATTTCTAAAGTATCTGTACACTAAACTGAAGGATCTTTTCCTTTAGTGTGAATCACCTAATCTTTTGTTTTATATTTTTAAAAAAATCATTAGTTTCACAGAGAACTAAAAGTTTAAACTGACTGAAAAACAAATGAATGTAAAGTTATCTAGTATTTTTTATATACATAACATTTTATCATTTTACCACTAATTTACATTAAATAAATTTCAGGGCTATATCTTCATCTCTACGTGTATATAATGACCACCTCACCCAGTACCAGAATTCTACTGCCATTCCCACTCCAGGCTGACACCTTGTACTCTTCCTTCCTATTCCCTTCCCTTCCCCTTGCAATAACCACTGTATTTTCCAAAGTCTAAGAGATTCACAATGTGATTTGTTAGTTCATCTCCAGTAATAATGTTAGAGGAAAAGTCATATAATTTTCTTATACAGTTTCAATTTCATCTACATCCCCAAGAAATAAAGTATCTTTTTCATGAAGAAGTCTCATAAGGAAATCTCACTTAAGAATATAGCACACACCTCCAAATTACTTGCTGACAAACATAATGCAACTTTAGTGGTTATAACAGTTCGTTAAGTGACAATAACAAACAGAAAAGGGTTTTTTATCAGGAAATTTTCTTTTCTAATAGAATAAATATTAGATTGTGGAAAATAATATATAAGCAAAGGTGACAAGGAATCAAAAGTTCTGAGCTCTAAGTTCAAACTCTGCCATTGATTAAGGAGGTAGCTAACACGATGCTTCACAGGGAAGACTCTGGAGAGAAACTGCTGAGACTAATCTATCAGCTGTGTTTCAAAGTTTCACTGCTCAACTTAGAGCCTCAGTTTCCTCATCTAATAAAACGGGTGTAATTACAATGCCCGCCTGACAGTGTTGCTTTAGATTTACATAACAAAGGAATAGTTCATTTAAAACAGCCCAGAGTAAAGCAACTCAACAAATCTTAAGAAGCTATTATTATTTTTGGTTGATGGGTCTTGAAAAAGCCAATTCCTTTTAAACTTCTTGTCTTCCTCTATATAATGAGCAGGTTGAACAATGACCTCAAATTCCTTTTACTGCTAATATTCCCTAATAGAAATCAAGGAAATCAAAAGGATACCAGTGTTAAAAGAACTGGGCATCTCCAAAGGTTTGATGTAGACAGTGAAGACTGCTATTAATCAACATTACACACACACAACACCCACACAAACAGCACACTGAGATAGGCTATCTTCTTACTACTTTTAAACTATTAGTTATATGAAACATTATCAATATAATTTTTAAATGTTATATACCTCAATTTAATACTATTCTATTGAGTACTTAAAATGAATATTAAATACTATTGAATACTTAAACATGACTCAGAACTTCTGAGTTGTTATTTTAAGTTTATTGAGGGAGTCTACTATCTGAGTTTTATAAAGGAATTGACAACAGAATTCTTCAGTAGTGATTTGAAACATGCTTAAAGAGTGAGTTTAGAGAAAACAGGTCATATCATAATGGATGCCTGGAAATCATTACTGGAAGATGTGGATGGAGGTACGGTATCCCACAGAATTTGGATGACCTACCCTGCCTCCCAAAAAGTACATATCCTCTCACCTAAAGTTCTACTGGGAAAAATTGAAAGCATTAAATGACTCAGTGGTGCCCGACATCACTGCACATTAGAATCGCTTGAGGGGCTTTTAAAAATCCTGATACCCAGGCCACACCCTGTACCAATAGAAACATAAAGTTTGGGAGTAGGGGCAAGGCAATAGTATTTTTTTTAAGCATCTCAAGTTTTTCCAATGTGCACCAAGTGTGGGAAACACTGAGCCAACTCAATTCCTTCTGGACTCAGGAAACTGACTATAAAATTTTAGAGCTCTTGATGGTTAACTCTAATTACACAAAAACTCCCAGTCCATTCTACGAAACTGGTCCTTCCCACCTTCCATGGTTTTAGAGAAAGGATGCACTACATGGTAACAGTATATTCTGGGACTGAATAATTACCTGGAACAGTGCTACTCATGCTCTCATGCAGTGCAGAGAGGAGCAATGTCATATCACCCGATAGTCTATTAGAAAGGCAACTTTTCAGAACTTGTCCCAGACCCACCAAATCAGAATCTCCAAGTCCAGAAACCTGTCTTAGAACCTCCAGGTGGCCCTCACACCTGCTGCATCTGAAAAGCAGCATGTGGCCCTATTGTGTATTTCTGCATTCACATATATCCTGGCTTTCTGAGTAGAAGGAAAGCTCTTTTAGGTGGGGAAAATATCTCAGGAAAAAGCTTAGGGAAAGATCTCTTGCTTACTTCAGTTTAGTTCTTATATTATGCCCAGTTTTTATTGTTTCCCCTGACTTGTCAGCTCCGAGACACACTGTACTCCATCACACTGTTTCCTCCTCCTCTCTCCCTCTTAAACTTCCTTCTGAAATATTCCAGTGCCCTAAAAGTTAGAGAGAATAAGGAAATGGACAGCACCATGTACCACCACCAAATGACTTACAAAAGTATTATCAATTTTTTATTTATGTAAAGTATTTCCTTAAGTAATTTGTGCAATAATATTATGAATACCATGCTTCAGTCCCTTCCAATGTCTGTTACCAATACCCACTGTCAAACTGAAT
Source organism: Uropsilus gracilis (assembly GCA_004024945.1). Lineage (NCBI taxonomy): Eukaryota > Metazoa > Chordata > Mammalia > Eulipotyphla > Talpidae > Uropsilus > Uropsilus gracilis. The sequence goes on from PVHY01006137.1 coordinate 55,303, forward strand.
GTGACATTAAGAGACCAATGTATGCTTGACACTGTGACCTATTACATTTTGTTTACTGCAATTAAGAAAAAGGGTTTATACATAGAAAGGTCTCATAAACTTGTGTTAGTTTGCATGCCTCTAATACTAGTGTAAGTAAGTGTCCTTTCAGTCCTTGCTATTTTGACTTTTCTTGAAAACTATCTGATTTTATCCTTGGCATACATATTATCCTCACCTTATTTTTCTTTTAAGTTTATTTTTTTTGTATTACATATTAATACAATGTTTCTCATCTTTGATTCATTCACTTGTATCATTTTTACTATTACCTCCACTTTGGCTTGTTTTAACATGAACACAAAAGGTTTCGAATGTCCTCATTTTAGCCTCTCTATACTTGGCTAGCATGCTGCCTCATAATTGACTTATTTCTATGACACAGTTCCTAAATAGTCAATTTTTTTAATTTTCTGTTTTACGTTTTTCTTTAAAAATGTTTTATTCCTTAATTAATCTAGGGGTTTATCATGATGCTTGTGGTGGGTGTATTTACTTTTTCCAAAATGCTATATGGCTATGCAACTACTATAGAATAATTCATTATCCCTTTGTTTTGAAACAATTTATTAAGCTTTATTCATAGTTGGGCCTATTTCTGAAATCTGCATAGTACTGAGGGAAAACCAATTCTATTTTCCCAGTGACTGTTCTCTATAGAAATTGTTGCTTTCCAGCATATTCCATTATGTGTTAGGGGTAAACTACTACTTCTTTTCTAGAACATGTAAAAAAATCTCTAGACCTTTTAGTTTTCCAATTAAATTTCAGAAAGTCAAATCTTAAAGATATGTTGCACTTACCGGCATTTTGACTAGAATAGGTTTATAGTAGTATATTAAGTTGGGGGCTACAAAGGGTTATATCTGACTTTTCCTGAGAAGTAACATGACATCTCTGTAAAGGAGAGTGGCTATACCATAAATAATGTTACATGCCTACAGACATAGCATAGAAACGATCTTTAAGCATGGAAAAGCACATTGCACAGGTAATAACAAACAGATAAACACCTGTTCTCAGTTTCCCCGAGAAATCGAGCAAGGCAGAATAGGATTTAGTCTTATGATTAAGGTTATCTTCCACATTATGAGTTTCCAGACCCAGTACATCTTCTCTTCTTGAACAATTTGATAATAATGAGAACAGATACTACTAGTTAGACCTTGAGTTAATGTTCAACATGCATTATTATATTTAATCCTTCAACAACTGTGTGAGAAGGTAAAAATTACTGGTACTAAGATGAGAGAAGTCAGGAAGTGAGGCTCTCCTGAAATTTCTTTCCAGGAGAGCTCTTACCCGTTTGGCCACAGACATCTCTTGCTGTTCTTCCCACCTCTTCTGTTCCACTCTCACACGTGCTTTGTATTCTGCAAGCTCAGGCAATTCTTCTAGCCATCGGTGACGAGCATTTTGCACAGCTGTTTCTACCTGCAAGGTAAAAAGAAGTGAGGTATAAAGTTTTAAAAAAATCCCATTTGCAAATAACAACTATGATTATATGTACATTGCATTGTATCACATTAGATATACTAATCTCATTATATTTACAGTGCAGTGTATCACATTAGTTATATTAACTTCAAGTACTCCTGCCTTATCCCTAACAATGGGTTCTAATCCTTCTTTTCTAAACTTCCCATACTATCCCATGCAAATGTCATGGGTGATGGGAATCTATAAATTTGTCTAATGGTCAGACCCACCTTAGGAAGTCTTATCCAAAGTACTCATTATCATTTTCAACAAACTACTGTTTATCTTTGGGAAAAAAGTGAAGGCAGGCTACTTGGTACCAGCTGCTGCTCAATCAGTTCACCCTACCCAGAGTTCATATCCTACACACAAACACACACATGCACGCAGGTATAAACCAAAATACCTGGCAAATGTTCCTGCTATCAGGAGTGACTTTATGACTAAATAATGAGGGTGGTACTCAATTCCAGCAAAAATGAAAGGTTTGGTGAATTATGAGGGCAATCTGGCTTTAAGTCTGTTACACGTTACCACAGTCATATATGTATGTACAAACACATACACACACACAAAGCTATGTTGACATAAGAGGTTACATTTCTCACTAAATACTAACTATATTTACAGGTAAATCTTAGGGAAGATGAAAACATGGGAAAAGATAAAATCCCTATAGAAACTTATATTTCTTAAAATTATGATTAATATTTTCTTTTTACTACATCATTCTCCACAGAATTTCCATTTCATAAATTCCAAAGCAGGCCCTTAAATGTCTTCTTGTCTACAGAACATTGTCTTCATTCTGTTCAAACCTAATAGTAATCAATTCAGGAAATGGTTTTTTTAACTGACTAAAAGATGTCCTTGATACCATTATATATATTTATCTATATTTCCTGATCTTAAGAGTCCCCCTAAAATCATGTAGAACAACTGAACAAATAAGCAGAATTGCAAATGTTTATCAAAAGAAATGTAAAACCTTCTTAAGAGGTTTTAAGGACTCTGTCTTTTCAAACACTATCTTTTCCACTCTCACTCTCTCATGAGTTAACAATCCAGTTCTCCAGATGCTACGTGATGTGTTACTGCTCTGATAGCCAATACAGTAAAATATTTGCTTAAATATTCTGGTTGGAAATTTTCTTACATTTTCCTATATAGTAAATAGATATACCAGAGAAACGAAAGTTCTCAAGAGTTCTCACTGCTTGAAAATATAAAAACATACCGAAGACAAAAAAAAATTGAGAGTGGCTATAAAAACATATATAAAGCTAATAATTCATCTTTATTCTATTAACAGAAAACAAAATTTACTCAATAGGGCATTTCTTGGAAATTAAGTAAATGGCCCCAGTTATACGGGATCTAGCTTTGTACATGCTTCCTAGGGCAGACCAGGGCTCCTCTTTTGGGCAGCAGATGAGATTTATGAACAAAGTTCCATTTAAGGAACATCCTTACAGATTCAATTCTGTAAATCTTAACCCAAAATATTGTTAAATTTTAGTCACTTTTGGCATGCTTATCTGTAACTGCTTCATAGAATTTTATAGAAAATTGCAGAAAACATGTATAGAATATTTTACAATCCATAGTCTATTAATATTTTCTATAATAGTAGATACGAAAGATTCCTTATAAATGTTTAATTCCATTGTAAAACCACCATCTTTAATCTCATGCATCTTAACACTCAGGCTAACCTCAAAGGAACCAGCATTTTTTGAACTGATGGAATATAGAGAAAAACTGAAGGGTGACAACTTCGTGACAGAAATATAAAAGTTTTAATAAGTTTCGAAGATGCACACAAATTTTGAAGTATAACATTATGATCAAAGCATTTCATAGGTTTTCTTTTACAGTTCCAATAATTAACATACTATATATTACACTATATCTTCTATATATTTTATGCTATATATAATTCATATATAAATTCACTATAATAAAACTGCCTATTACCTGTTTAGCAATATTGGCACAATATTTGAGTTCCAATTCAAGCTCCAGTTTCTTCAAGCTCTCCTTGTCTTCTACCTGCTTCTCTTGCTTTAAATCTTGCTGGATCTTTCGCTTCTGCATCTCTTTCTTGGAAATAACATCAATGGTGGCCACTTGGTCAGTTTGGCTGCAAAAATCTGAGGTCTTCTTTTTCATTGCCTTTATAGTCTGATCCAGCTTAGCCTGCCACTCCACTTCAAGCTGTTGGATAAGTTCCTGTCTGATCTGCTTTCAGAAGAAAATTCAATATAAGAAGAAAAAAAAACTCAAATAAGGAAAAAGCTAACATCAATTGCTAGTCATAAACACAACCACAGACAGCTGTGTCTGAAAACCACATTAGACATAGTATTAATTACAAATGTTTAGAAACAAACTTAGAAGATGGAAATATATTCTCAAGTAAATCCCGAAAGCTATTCTAACTTTATCTACATGACAGAAATCAGATGAAAGATATCAGTATGCTATTAAGTCAGCTATCTTGCTCTTAAAATACAATCTTGTGGAAGCTTCAAGATAATCACTACAAAGATGGCAGGACATTTTAAAAAGAAAGAAAACTTTTGCTACTAACATGTCTTTTGATCAATAACAGGCTTTCCACAAAACAAGCACTCAATAAGTCTAACTAGTCAAATTACCATTGAAGCTAGTTTTCTCATTGAACACTTTAGAATCTTCTTTGTTAGGATATTAAATTCTTTAAGTTCTACCCGCAGTGTTTCTTCTCTTTCCCCCCCAATAATTGTCTCTTTAAACAAAATTTAAGTAAATATCCTTGTACAGTACAAATAGACTCCAAGTTAAAGCTATAAAATAATGGTTATATGCAAGTAAAAGAGACAAGTGATCTTCTGAAATAACTCAATCGGTAGAATAAATTCTCTTGTAAAGGTCTGCTGATATTTTAAACACTTATATTTTTAAAAATCTTACTCTTAAAAAATCTAATGATTGTTATATCTAAAAGCATCAAATAAAACAAATACATCCTAGGCCGGGCACGGTGGCTCGTGCTTGTAAGCTTCAGCCTAAGAAGCGGCCAGGGCTAGGGATCGCGGTTCGAGTCCCGCCTGGGGCCTGTAGCGAGACCTAGTTCCAAAAAAATAGCTGGGCGTGGTGGTGTGCGCCTGTAATCCCAGCTACCTGGGAAGCTGAGGCTGGGGATTGCTTGAGTCCATGGTACCCCAGGCAACGAGAGCCTGCGGTTCCATAGGCAAAATAGCGAGACCTAGTCTCAAAAAAAAGAAAACAAAACCAAAAAACAAACAAACAAACAAATAAAAAAAAACAACCAAATACATCCTCAGAAGAACAGATACTTTTTTCAAATGTGAAACTGATATTTATTTAATACCCCACTCATCACTCATCCTGAGACCCCCCGAGAGGAAATATTTACATTACTGAGTCTATAACTGCCCTAAAATCTTAGAATCCTGTTATGAGTTTGGTTCATGTTCCATTAGCAAAGATAAAGTTTTTAATCAAAATTATTAAAGCACTAGTGAATAAGGACTATCACGTGGCCTTTGAAATTTAATCTTTTGAACTATTTATCCAAAATTCTCCATTTGTCCTAGGAACCCAGATGATCTGAAGAATAGATTCCCTTGCATTATTTTACATTATTGTAAATAAAATTCTACTCAAGGGTCAAAATTATCTCTGAGAACGTCTGGTTGAGAAATTTTTGAGGGGATTTTCTGACAATCCTCTTGAGATGCTGTGACTGGTCACACACTGAAGTCAACATATGAGAAATGACAATGCAAAGCAGCTGCAGCAGCATGGCCATGGGCTCTGCCTGCACCTCTTGGCGTTACTGCTAATCTATAACCACCTGGATGTCTGGGGGGATTTTTTGTTTTTTTGTTTTTTTGGTTCACAACTGATCTCTGGTGTTCCTGTCTTATATGCCATCTTCTTCTCCACCACTGACACATGGTAAGATCTCTGTTAGTTCACTGGGAATTTGCATGACTTTGGCAAATTTCCAGTGACTATGGAACTCATTTCTTCACAATTAGGTCAAGGGAATCACAGTATTACTGACTGAGGACGGATGGTTTCAACCTCACGGTTGAGGGAGTTGTCCAATGTCATGTTCTATTTTTGTTTGACTGCAGAAGATAAATCCCAAATTGTCTTATCTATAGTGTGTGTCCCTTGGGAGCTGTTTCCATATATAATCACATTTACTTTTGACCCACAGCAGAGTATTGCTACCAATTTTCTTGGTGTTCATGAGCATATCAGTTAACTTGGCTACAGACTAAACGAGCCAAAAAGTGATTTTAAAAAACCAAATGCCTATTATTATTCATCTTTGTGTGGTTCAGTCAAGAGGTCATTCTGGTCTAAGTCAACTCAGCTGAAATCTGCAAGCAACTGGGTTACAAGATCTAGGATGGAGCAAAACAGAAAAAAGTTTCCCTGCTAACACCTGAATAGGTATGACATTGATATAAATCAAAACCTTTAAAATTTGGAATTAATATACACCTTGAATCAAGTGCTTCAGAAGAAATATGAAACAGGAAAATATAGCCTTGGACTCTTGATTTTTCTGCCTTATAAATTGTGTATACAAGCTTAATGTCTCAAATGAAGATCAGCCACAGGGAAAAACTGTCTTACAGAGAAGTGTTACCCCAAAACTTTTCCAGCTTACTCCAAAGTTCAATCAGTTCATCCAACAGGTAAGAGTGAAAGACTTCCTAGAAAAACAGATTGGCTGGTATATTTTTGCCTACCACTTGAGGATGGCCTCTTTAAATCAAATAAATTCTGTTCTGACTTAAATTCAATAAGTCTCTTTTAAAATTCAAATAAGTCTGTTCTAATTCTTAAATTCAATAAGTCTCTTAAATTCAAATAAGTTCTATTCTGACTAGCTTTTAAAGACTACTAAGCCTTACAAAGGGTTTATATAAGTCTAAAGAAAAAACTAAAGAATTCCCAGAGAAGGAAGGAATTAAATTTTTAATGTTTTAAGTACATGGCCCTTTAAATGGGGGGGGAGGGCGGGTAAGGGGAGTAGGGATGTAGTTACGAAAAGATAGCACATGGGAATTTTAAGGTAATGAAACTTTTCTGCATCCTCATCAATCTACAACATGTTAAAAATGCACATAACTGTACACCAGATGAAAAAGTAGATGTGTGGATGACAATTTTTAAATTTTAAAGAAAAAAAATGTAATCTTTGGGGTTTTTCTTTTGGGGGGGGAATGGTCAAATAGTTTTAAATTCCCTTCTTGCAGCAGCAGTCGTAAGCCAAAATATCAGTCAAGTATAGCAATTAATTGTAACTGATGCATTAAAAGATCCAAGTTTACAGCAAATTGATATTTTTAAAAGCACTAGAAAATAGATTCCTGAAAAGAATGACCCCTTTGAGAGAACTGTTTTCACATTCTTGCTAATTTATGTATTTTTTTCTCATTAGTCATAACTATATTTTTAAAAATCTGCAATGGGAACAGTGACTTTACAGCTTTACTCCCAGAACCCCCAAGTTCAGTTTTACACTCCACATACCATACCCCCATTAATGTGAAGATATTGAAGAATGTCTGCTAAGTGGGTTACAAGCAATACAAGAAATTTTTAACAGCCATTTGGTTTGCTGCTAAGGCCTCTGAAGAGAATTATGTGTTCACAGTGACCCTTTGCCCACATGTATTTTTAAAAAGGTAGAAAAAGAAGATAATCACACTAGAGGTCTACTCCCTACTTTAACTTTTTAAAACCTTACTGAAAAGTAAGTCTTAATTTCTAGGTAATTTAAGTTTCCTTTGAACTTTTATACTTCCAGCACTAACTAAAATTTATAACTCCCTTTAGAAGTACTTTTCCCCCAAGATGATATATAGTCAAGGCAACAGATATGTTCTTGTTGTCTCTTACCATATCGAACAATTCAAAAACAATCAACCAAAATATTAAATGAACCAAATTCTTTACCTACTCTTTACTATTCTTTCTGAGTCTGTGGTAGCTATAATTAGCTTTAGTGTTTTCAGAAACTTCCATAGAGAACATTTACTCGCCTTTAAAAATATTTTTTAATCTTGATGCAGGAGACTTTCACCTGCGGTCTGCTGGTTGATCCAGGGTGGAAGGAGAGACAGTGTCAGGATGGGGCTCAGGCCAAGACAGAGGGAGAGGGAGAGGTGCGGCTATTTACTGTGAGTCTACTTCTGGACACTCACCAATGGCAACCTGGAATACTCATGCAGGGGTAGAGCACATTGGACTTTCTCCATCATCCTGAAAAATGAGCTTTCCTAAAGGAGGTCATACTAACACTGTGACCTTCCTTTTCGTGGCCTGCATGTCACCATCTTCTCTAGGAGACTCAGGCTAGTTCCTGCCCTTTTCCCCAGAACAAAATGCCAATTAGCTACTGAAAGAGAAAGGAGACAGAGGAAGATGTCTCAGAGGATTATGCAGAGTCACTTTAGAAGTCAATAGAGGAATGCAGAAAGGATCCTTAGGTTTCAGACTCTAAGTGACTCAGGTCTACTTTCGTTTATATTTAGAACTTTCTTTTTTTGCCTCTGAGAATAAATGTATATGGAAGAAATATTCTCTTCTCTATGTAGACCATTTTTACTAATTAATAATCATTTTAATATTGACTGCATTTTTTTCAGTTACACTGTGTGATAGAAGCATGTTTTCCCCATTTCGCAAGAGAACAAGTGTACTAGTTTAAGGCCAAAGAAAGGAAGTCAACACAAGAATTTATACTGCACCTTCTGCTCCTGAGCCTGTTGTTGCTTTTCAAAGGTCTTCCTGAGAGTTGATTCAAGATTATCTTTCTCTCTGCACACTTCTAGGTAACACTCCTGCACAGCAGTCATCTCCTTAGTCATCTTGTCTAAGTCAGACCTGGGATACACAAAAGCAGCACCTAAATGAAGAGCTGCAGAGCTACTTTTCTCTAAGTTATAGGATAGGGGAATGTTGTTGCCACAGGGTTTATAGAGCAGTTAGGCTTATTTAGTCTCACCTAAGTTGCAAGCGAGTCCCCTCATATGCCTCAAAGAGCTGCTGTTTCTCCAAAGCATGCTTGGCTAACAGGCTCTCCCGTATCTGGGCTTTCATGGCTTCATGGTGTTGCTGGTAAGTCCTCTCACACCTAGAAACCAACAGTGGACAATGGCACTTGCCCTACATTACTTTTAGGTGGTGCCCAACAGTACTAGAAACACCCAAATAGATGGGTTTCTCTTCCTTCTCTCTTTTTCCCTCGAATGCAAAGTTTCCCTTTGCATTAAGGTTCACAACCAAAAGTAGTAATAATTTTAAGTAGATGATCTTATTCAAGTATCCTACAACTTTTCTTCATGTGTTTCTAAGGGAAAAACAAAAAACTTGGATATGAGAGAATACCCCAGTCCATAAAATAAAAATGGTTGAAGTTCTGTTTATATGAAAAAACTAATTGGAATAATTATGAGTATGGGTCCATATTCCCAAGTCATCTATATTAAGCACAAATACTAGCAGTACCCAAACTCACAAATAAGTTATGTTCCAAAAGTCTGTTTCCAAATTTATTATTTCATATTTGGAAAACATGCTCCCTTCTCCTACAGTTTTCTTCCTTATAAAGAACAGCTTCCCAGACTAGCCTTTTAAAAAGCACTAAAGCTGTATTACTGCAGTGAACTACAACTTTAGTGGTTCTATAGAATTTAGCAACTATACCATTTCTATGGGAAATGTGTTCCAAGTTCTGATTTGAAAAGTTAGGGATTCATTTTCTCCAATTCAAGAACTCAACAGAGAGGGTTCACATTATCATTTCTTTTGAATCTTTTTTGATGCATAGGAAAGGAGGAAGGAAGAAAGAAGGGCAAGCAGGAGGCAAGCATTAGAATTCTATACAGAACATACCTATCCACGGCTTCTTGTTTATCATGGTCAAAATCTTGTACCATCTGTCTCATTTGGTTACATAAGTGCTGATTTTTATTCCTCAATTTTTCTTCAGTTTCTCTAAGTTCCTAAATAAAACATATTTATTTTAAATATTTTATTTAGAAGAAATAAACACTTTCAGTAATTTATCTAATCTCATTCCTAAACATCCTATGTTTTACCACCACTCTATAACCTTGACATTAAATTACTTTCAGAATTTTACAAAAGAAAAAGTTTCTTCATATCTTGATAAAAGCAGATATATTTTTTGATAACTTTCTGATAGAAGTAATAATATTTTGCATTTATTTTGAAGTGTATGAAATGTATGAACAGAGAACAGCTTAGAGATACCTTAAAATAGTCTAAAAATTCAATCACCCTCAGCAATCATCCAAATAAGCAAAGTTTTACTTTAGGATCAAAGGCTGTCTAAGGAGGAAAGAACATATTTATCACCCATGCTACCACATGGAGAGGAAACTAGAATTATACCAACATACTGAACCACCAGTAAAAAGAAACAACTATAATCCTTAATTCCTTACTAACATACTTGTCTACCTCACATTGCCTATATACTTTCAAAGTCTCATAGCTTTTGAATCTAATGAGGACTTGAAAATTATCACAAAGTACAGGAAATATTTTAGTCACCTGATTTTGTTGTTGTAAAACTTGAACTTCATTTCTCAGTTGCAGAGTATTCTCTTTGGCAGAAGTAGAAGAGTCAGACCATACCTGATTAGGTGACTTTTCTGAGACATTTGTTTCAGTCTAAATATTCAAAAGAAGTCAAAAGGTTTTTTTTTTTTTGGTTATTAAAAAATTCTCTAAGTAATTGTTTTTGAAATAAGTTCATACTTAGAAAGAAATTACAAAGTGCAAATAAATTCTGTATAGATTTCATCATTTTTGTCAAGTAGAAACACAGTAAACTGACTTAAACCAAGAAAGTAATGAGGATGCAACATTATTCACCAATCCACAGCCCTACTACAAAATTTTCCAATTTTCCTCTTACTGTCCTTTTTCAATCTAATTCTATATTGCATTTAGTTGTCATATCTCATTATTCTCCTCCAATGGATGGTCTTTCAATCTTTATCTTTCAAATGCAAGGCATTTTTTGAGGAGTCTCAACTAGTTATATGATATGGTCTCCTTCATTTGGGCTTTTCTGATAGCACTCTTTAGCAAATTCAGATTACGCATTTTGGGCTTGAATTTCACAGAAGTGATGTGTGAGCATTTTAGGAGACACATGGTACCATGTGTCTCATTACCAATGTTGACCAACTAATGAAGTAAGGCACCTCCAGGTAAAGACACTACTTTTCAGCTTATTATTATTATGGCTCTTAGAGAAGACACTTTGAAACTATACGAATATCCTATTTCACCCACTATATTTAGCATCTGTTTTATTTTTTATTTCTGTATTTACATAATCAGCATTGCCTGAAAGATACAAATTGTATTTAATATGCGTAATTTTTAACACCGTGATAGATCTCAGGCAAACAGTTTCTAGAAAGGTCATACAAATGTAAACAGTCAGACAGACAGTGCTTAGTCTGTCTCACTCACTTTATCTCCAATGACTGTCTTTATGTGACAGTTCTTTTGGAGGGAGAAAAGGTACCTAACAATCTCTTTGCATTTCTTGTCTTACCTCTGGAGGGAGGCTTCTTGGGCACCATCACTGATCTTTTTTTTTTCCCCCCATTTTCCCAAGTAGCCTGTTTATATGACTTTCCCCATTTCCCTTTTAACATCTTTGTTTTTCTCATCAATGTTTTTGAGTACCTTATTCACTGAAAGTCACAAAGTTATTTTAAAATATCTATTCTAGTGGATTTGCTAGATTGATTTACCTAGATTCCAAGTTCTTTTCTGCAATGTTTAAAAATGATTCTGGATCAAGTTTCATTCTATTTCTCAGGGCAGCAGAGGGATGTGAAACCTCCCTACACTGTGGAGGGGCAGCTTTTGGTTCAGTCCTCCAGTTCAATGTGGAACAAAGGCAGGAGACTCTGACCCCTGGTCCCACGATCCTGTGGCATTATTTCCCAGCTGTAACTGCTGCTACCCCTGTTAGAAGAGAGAAGAACTAAGAATACCTACTCTTTGCTTTTATCAGATTTGGGGAACTAAAGAGACTTTGAAAGATTTTACCAACTCACTAAAAAGGTTTCCTTTTTTTCTTTTTACATTTGGCCACTATTCTTTTAAAGTTTATAATATCCACTGTGCTTCTTTCCCCACCGTTGGGTTTTTAGTACTAGGTATGAAAGCAACACCACACTGACACTCTGACAAATGATATTTAGGGCTAGCTATTGACTCAGTTTTCACATTCTAGCACATTGCAGTTGTCAGCATAAAACCCTTAGGAAAATCTTTAAAAAGGACCACTTACATGTCACAAGGAAATTTTTTTCTAAAGGTATAACACTAGAGAGATTATCTTCAAGAATATAAGAAATATAACATACCAATTCTCATACTGTTTTCCTAATTTTGTTCTAAAAATTGATACTGAGACATTTAAATGTTTTGGCTTCCTTAAAGATTTCAGAAATAATGAGTATATATATATATATATATATATATATATATATATATAATGAGTATATATATATATAAAATGAGACTTCTATTCATATGTCTCACTGCTTAGTTACACCAGCCTATTTAATATATCCTTTTAATTACTCCTGCTCAATGGTGATATGCCCTTTCCTATCTTTTCTCTTGGATTTATCCATCAGGAGAAATCAAATGTTCTTTCCTTAAAGACTCCACTAAAGCTGACTTATGTCCACCTCCGTGCCCAAGTCAAGTTAGGTATAACTTCTCAGAGCATTTTAGTAACTACTATCATCCTTATTACACACAGTTTACAAGTCCATCTACATGTAGATATGTACTGTTGAATGTGGTAGCCATTAACCCCATGTAGTTATGAAGACTTGAAATGTGATTTGTCCAATTGAAATGGAGTAGATACTGCATGCCGTATTTCACACACCCAGATGCAAACCATTTCATTAATAATTTTATTACATATTAAAAAGATATTAATTTGTATATGTGGGTTGAAATATCGAAATTAATTTCTTTTATTACTTTTATAAACTACTAAAGATTTTAAACTACACATGTGCTTGCATTATATTTCTACTGATTAGTGCTACTGTGAAGTCTAAGTTCCTTTAAGGAGTGACCACAGTTTCTTTCTTCACAGGATCCCAAAAGATCTTGCACAGATTAATGTTAAAGGGAAAAAAAGTTTGCACTGAATGATTTGTTCTGCCTCCATGTAGCCCCAAATCTGTATTCTAGTTTTACAGACTACATAGAAAACGTCATCGGATGTGAGAAATAAGAGGCAAAGGCAAAGCTTGAAGCAGTCCATGGGTTAATGAAATGTGAACTTGAGTGTTTATTTAAAAAACAAAAACAAAAAAATAAAAAAAATAAAAAACAAAAACAAAAAAAACACTGTTGAAATTACCACTTCCTCTCCATTTCTTCCATTTAATAAGTGAATCAATAAGTGGACACTAATTCAAAAAATATTTACTGAAGAAATGTGCAAATAAGTATCAAGAAAATATTCCCGAGGAATTCTGACATAATGAGTTGAAACAGAACAAACACAGCAGGAAAGGCTGAAGTCGCCCATCAAGAAACAGAAACTATAGACTGCTGGGAAATCACTAAGACAAAGTATTGGAAACAAAGTATGTTCAAAGATGAGATCGCTGTCTTCGATCTACTGACCCATCTTCAATCTACTCATCAATTAAACTACTGAGATAAAGTGAAAGGCTAACAAAAAGAAACAGAAGGCATGACACCATCAACTGCCACACATGTAGAAAATTAATCTGTACATCTACGGCCATATCACCCTGAACGCGCCCGATCTCGTCTGATCTCGGAAGCTAAGCAGGGTCGGGCCTGGTTAGTACTTGGATGGGAGAAAATTAATCTGTAGCATCCACACCCTAGGTAATTCTAACAGGGAACAAAGCAAGTACCATGAAACCTGAGCTAAGGTCCAGACCACAAAACTGGTCCTACTCTCTCCTAAATCATGGGCCACCCTGCCCAAAATACTTCAACTAATCAGTTCTGTTCTTACACAAATTGGGACATGAGCTTTTATTCCCACTTCTTTAAGGAACATACGGACCCAATTAAAACAACTTGATTTAAAGATGTTAAATATGCTGGGGGCAAGGAGGTTATTTTCATTTGCTTGTTAACATTAAAACCAATCTTGTCCTCATCAAATATAGTTATGTAGAAGAAGGAACCAGACTGGGCAGGAAACACACTATTATTTCTGGAAAATAAAGTAGACACAATTAAAATTTTATGCTAAAAATTACCATAGAACATCTTGCATACTTTGCTTTAAATGGGACTGTTTTAATGAGCACAACTCCTAATTTACAGGGCCAGCAGATAAAACAGTACTGAAACAGGATGCAAAGAATTTTTCCATTCAGAAGGCAAAAGACCGTATTACCTACATTCATTTTTCCCGTGGCCTTTCCTTTTAATGACTTTTTAATGTATTTTCTACCTGGAGTATGCATAAGTTGGGACAATAAAATATGCAAGGGTGAAAGACAGTTATTAAAGGAAAACCCTAAGGTTCTCTGTGACAGCATGAAAATGGGGGAAGTAACTTGACCTACTTATTAGTAAATGGTTTAAGTTTCAACCTTCCTAAAGACTGTAGCTTCAGCTAAGTCACAATCATCCAGCTTCATTTTCCCTCCTCTATCAAGTAAGATGACTAGTGGAAGGCAGATTTTAGTTACACTGCTATACTCTGAATCTCTGCTTTTCCCACCAGTGACACTCCCACTTTTTAATTCATGTCCTTATACAGAATGAACTGTTACAGGAAAATGGGCCACAGATAAGGCATTGAGAAAATGCTAAAAAGGATTTCACTGTGCAAAATTTAACCAGATTTCAGAGCACCATTAATATAAGTCAATCTTAAAGGAATGCAGATACCTTATGTAGAATGATTCCTTGGACTTTAAGTAAAGGAATTTACTTAAATTGGTACCTAATTTACTTGGAGCCAAGAGTAACCAGTAAATATATTCCTTTAAGTTGCCTACCCTTCTTTAAACTTTACTTCTAAAAAGGTCAAATGAACCCCTAAAAGATAAAGGTTTGATTTAAATGTGAAACTCATATTTCCTTTAGCAAACCTTTTAAAAGCAGCTTAACTCTACAAACTTTACAAACCTCAGCTTCAATACTTCTCCCTTCCTTCACTTGTTGGAGATCTTCAATTTTCTTATGACAGTCTTTGAGGTCATTTTGTAACTGCGACACCAGATGACGCTTCACAGAATTGCTGTTCAGCAAACGCTGCACTTCTTCTTTCAGCTTCACAATGACCTCTTCTTTGGAGAGCTCTTCACTTGGATCCTTTGGCTGTATAATGCTAAGGGAGAAATAACCATCTTTAACACTAAGTCAGGTAATAAATTGAGCATAGTATTTCCTTAAAAGCTAGGAACTGCAGTAGCTTTGTGACTTACACAACTATGTGCTAGTATTTCAAAACACGCTTAAGCTTTATCATACACAAGGAGTCATATACAAGGAGACCTTTGCATGTCTCCATCACATAACTGAGCTTATTCCTAGGAAGACCATTAAGCTTAGTCCTGTTTCTTCACTGAAAGGAGTTCAGTCATATGAACTCCAATATGGCAAGTTTATTTCTTTATAGCAAATTGCATGCTACATATGTATGTCCTTTATGAGTCCAAGAGAAACATCCCAAAAATAAAGGAGACAAGAGCAGTACGCACTTGCCATTCCAACCAACAAATTCTGTTCTCTTTTATTAAAATACAACTTTGAATGGATATTTGAGCAAATGGAAAAAAGAACAAAAATAAAAGCCACACCAAAGAACAGATTTATCAACCTGCTTTAAAAGACAACTAGAAAACCAAGTAAGTTATGTGAAATATGGTTTTCAATAATAGCAGGCAGCACACAGCAGTGATCCCTGTAAAGAAAACAAAGAAGGTGAATGCCACAGCTTCTGGCTTGGAATGTTTCCAGGCTGTTGCACAGGGAGAAGAAACCCAAAGAGGGTACAGCAATCCCAACAAGTTACAAGGAGTTCAGTTTGAGAAAATCAAAGTAGCTAGAATTTGGAGAGAAAATATTGTGGGAAAGCTATGGATAGGTAGTTCCACAGAAAGAAAGCTCTAGAGATCTGTGCATACATATGAAGACCTTATCTCATAGTCCGGGAAAGAACCACAGAAAGGGAATAGGATTGGGAATTTTTTGCACCCAATGAGCTACAGTGGAAAGATCTCCTAAGTCACAGTCCATCAAATATTGCCTCAGTAATTAGGGCCATATTAGACCCAGATTAAAGGCTACTTTAAATCTGAACTAAAAAAAACCTTGAAAGGACCATAGGGATGTCAGGTAACATAACTGTGTTCAAAAAAGAATAACAATATTTTTAAAGTTACAATAAAGTTCAGCATTTATAACAAAATTGGAAACATCTACCATGCAATCAAAATTTCCCAGCCATGCAAATAAACAAGAAAGAAAATATGAACCATAAACAGGAGAAATATCAATCAATAGAAATTGACCCAGGAAAGTCACGTATAATAGAATTAGCTGAATATATTGTTTATGTTCAAGAAAGTAGAAAAGAAAAAAAAAAAAACAATGATGAGAGAAATTTAAGATATTAAAAAGACCCAAATTGGACTTAAAAAGAGAAAAAACTAGTATCTAAAATAAAAAATATACCGGATGAGATTAACAGCATATTTAACTTTCAGAAGCTCATATGACAAAAATACAACAACACAATTCTGCAAAATTAAAGACAGAGAGAACAAAGACTGAAATAGAAATACATAGAGCATATTAAGCGTTCTAACCAAAGTACAATTTAAGACCCAAAGGAGAGGGCAGAGATAGGAAAAAAACTTTGAAAAAATAATGACCATCAATGAATCACAAGTAGGGGGAGAAAAACCATGAAGAAAACTACCATAAGTCACAGAACCTAATTGTTGAAAACCAATGATAGAGAGTGTGGGAATCATGAATTCTACACATAAACTTTCACAAATCTCAGGCTATGCCCTGAATTATGCAAATACATAACATATCTTAAAGCCAGCAGACTAAAGATTCAAATTTTCACTAAAATTTAAACCGCATACACATTACTCCTGAGGCAAGATTCAAGCGAATGGAGGAATGAACTGAGATTTGAATACCCATAATATGATTCCACACAACATAAAAATCACAATGTCCGGTATGTAAAATTAAATTACTCAATATGTGACTAACAAAAAATGCAACTGATTTGCAAAAGAAAATCTATAGATGCCCCAAATGCTGGAAAAGCATTTTTTAAATTTAAAGTGGCTCTTTGATATATGTTCTATGACATAAGAAAAATACTTAAAAAGAACAAAAAGATAGGGATTCTCAAAACACAACTAAAACTTTCAAAAACTGTAATTTTTATCATGAAAATGTCTGAATTTTTTTAAAAAGGCCTCCATGGACAGGTTCAATAAAATAGAGATGACCAAAAAATCAGTTAAATTCAAAACAGCTCAATAGCAATAGTGTTGTCTTTTTTTTTTTTTAACACTGGAATATAAAAAAAAAAAAGATATAACATATGTGTAACTGGAAACCCAGAAGAGGAAGAAAAGATAAAAGAAACGATGCCCAACATTTTCACAAAAGTATTAGAAAAATGTGATAAATTTATATTTCAAGAAACTCAGTGAACCCAAAATGGGACAAACTAAAAGAAAAATATACTTGAACCCATCTTAATCAAAATGCTGAAAACAAAATATAAAGAAAAAAAATTATAAAAAAATGTGGAAAAGAGCAGAAAAACTACAAAGGTTCAATAAGAATATATTTCTCTTCAAAAATTAATGAGGCAAGAGACAGTAGAAGAGCATATTATAAATAGTGAAATAAAAGGACAGTTGAGTCAGAATTCAATAGTCAAAATCAGGACTTTTCATAAGAAAACTGAGAATTTGTTCT
Source organism: Uropsilus gracilis (assembly GCA_004024945.1). Taxonomy (NCBI): domain Eukaryota; kingdom Metazoa; phylum Chordata; class Mammalia; order Eulipotyphla; family Talpidae; genus Uropsilus; species Uropsilus gracilis. The sequence goes on from PVHY01006137.1 coordinate 72,889, forward strand.
CAGAAAACATGGTCTAAAAGAAATATTAAAAGAAATCATTCATGCTAAAGGAAATCTCTACACTGAAAATGATAAAACATTTCTGAAAGAAATTAAAGACTTTATAAAGGCAGGGCAGTGGTACAGCATGCTTACTGAGAATTTGGAAGACAATTTGTTTCTTCCTGCATACACTGAGACATAACTGACAGATAGCAATATCTCATGATGTCATTTCTCCCCAAATAAATCTTATAAAGTCAACATAATTTCAGCTAACATTCCAGCAGACTTTTTATTAAAGCTGACAAGCTAATTATAAAATGTATTTTGAAATGTGAAAGATATACAATTGCTATAACAATTTCAAAACAAATAACAAAGAATTTGCCTAACACATTTCAAGGGTTACGATAAGTTAAAGTATCAAGATTGTTATTAGTAAAAAGACAAATGAACAAAAAATAAAGGAATATTGACAAATGTATGATCAGATAATAAGGCAATTCACTGAAGAAAAAAAAGCCTTTCTGATATGTGATATTAAATCAACTAACCATTGGTATAGGAAAAATACCAATCCATAGCTGATATCTTACTAAAAAACTAACTCACTGCTTCATAGCTATAAATGTCAAAGCTAAAACCATCAAACTTCTGAAACAAGTCATAAAAAATGTGTAATCACTGAACTATAAGACACTATAGTTACATGATGGAGATAAATGATAAATTTGAAGTCATAAAAACTTAAATTTTTACTTTTCAAAAGACAGTAGTAAGAAAATGAAATAGTAAACCAGCAACATATATCTCAATGGGAGAAAATATTTGCAACTCATGTATTATATAAACTATTTGTATCATGGAATATGTAAAGACCAAAGAACATATATACACTTGGCAATTAAACTTATCAGGAAAAGGATAGCAAAGTACATGAGGATATGCTTATCATTAGTCATTACAAAAACACAAATTAAAACCACAATGAGGTAACACTACATACACAATGTGCTCAAAGTTAAAAAGAGTGACAGTGTGTGAAGAACTTCCAAATATTCTTAAAAGATTAAGTAACAGAAAAAACAGCCTGGATAAGAAAAGTTAACATCATGAAGATGTCAACTCTCCCTAGGATAATGTATATATTCAGTGTGATCCAATAAAAAGCTCAGGTTAATTATGAACTTAATTTGGAAGCTTAAGCATGCAAGAATAAACAAGGGAAATCCTAATAAGAATGACAACTTCAGATTGGTGGTAAAACTAAAGTACAAAACAAAATAACCAAGTTTTTAGAAGGCAGTATAAGAGGATCATTTCATTACCCTGAAGTAAGGAAAGGTTTTTTAAAGGGAACATTAAAAAGCATTGCAAAAGACTAACATAAAGATTGATAAATTTGACTATAGTTTAAAAAAAATTTTCCATTCATCAAAAGACACATTGAGGGTAAAAAGGCAAGTCAAAGTAAGAGAAAACATTTGCAATACACATAAATCATCAAAAAGCTCACATCCAGAACAAATATTTACAAACAAAACAACAAAAACTACAAACTAAGAGAACCTATACATATCCCCAAAAAGTCTTTTAAAAACTGAGAAGGAACTAGAAAAAGAATCTTGTCTCTCCCTCCCCCCCCCTGCTTCTCCCTTCTCTCTAATGCATAAACAATCGATATTCATAAGACATTTTTTAATAAGTTCAAGCTTAATAATCCAAAATAATGCAAACTAAAACACCATAAAGTAACACTACACATTAAATGGCTAAGACTAAAAGATTGATGTTATCAAGTGTTATCAAGGAGAAAAAGCAACTGTGACTTTCACATTCTTCTGTTGAGGATACAATGTGACACAATTACTCTGATAATCTCTTTTGCACCAATCATTAAAGATGAAACATATGTGGACTTCTAAGCATACACCAAACAGAAAGTAATCAGAAAGGAACTCTGAAAATTGACAGAGTATAGAAAGCAAAATGCTGTGGAATATTCACACAAAAAGACACATACAAACATGAATGAGTTATAGCTACATGCTACATATGTCTCACACACACACACACACACAAATGTTGAGTGACAAGTCTAAACACCTATACCTATTGAAATAATAATGACAACTAAGAAAACCCTCAGTTAACATTCATGCCTAATGCAGAATGACTTTAATGCTTCCTAATAAGATCATTTTCACCATTCTCAAAATGCTAAACACAGTCATGGTAAGACTTAGCAAGTTTGCTCCTAGAAAGATATATAGGTAATAGATAATGATAGAAAAAACAAAAACATCTGTCCACACAATAATTTGTGTATGAATGATTACTGCAGCTTAGAAACAAGTCAAAAGTCGTTTCAGCTGATGAATGAATAAACAATGTATATTTATAAAATGGAATATTATTCAACTACAAAATACAATGAAGAGCTAATACATGCTATAACATGAATCTTGAAAGGTAAGAGAAATAAGTCAGCCACAAAAGAACACATATGATTCTATTTATGTGAGAATAGGTAAATTCATGGAGAGAGAAAGTGGAATAGTGATTGTGTATGATAACAGGAAGACATAATAGAGAATGACTGCTAATACACACTGGGTTTCTTTGAAGGGATATTTTAATGTCCTAAGAATGTGCACATACCAAACAGACTAGAATTCAAATAGGTGAATTTTATGGTATTTAAAATACTCAAAAAGACTATAGAAGAAAAAAAAAACCTACTAATTAGTAACTTTATATAAATGCACACTTGATCTATTGTGCTTAGGCATAAATAACTTGGCCATATGAGAAAAACACACTTCAGAAAATTTGTCATAACATGATAGTATAATCAAGGTTATAACTTTCAAGGTTATAACTTGAAAGAGGTTGGGTAATTGCTGATAGTATTTATTTCTTGATCTAGTCTGGAGTTTCACTAGCATTCACTTTAAAATCATTGGTTAAGTTATATACTTAGGTGTTATACACATTTCTTTATGTATTGCATTTCATAATTTTAAAGGATTTAAGAAGTAAAAAGTACTGAAACAGAGAAATAGATGCCATCGCATGATGTGGGTAATCAGGTAAACTCTAGAGCTGCTTGACAACTTGTGCCAAATCCCCCAAATTATGTATATCTTAAGGAAATAAAGATGGAACTAAAGATGACTCAAGGATACTTGTGAAAATAATATTGCCTTACTTGTAATAATACATTTTAAGTATTTACTAATCAAACTACAAATCACTTACCTGAAGAAAATGTAAATAATTGGGACTACATCAAACTAAAAAAGTTCTACACTGTGAAAGTAACTTTCATTAACACAAAAAGAAACTCTACTGATTGGGAGAAAACATTTGCATACCATAAAGCTGACAAAGGACTGATAGCAACAAAGAACTTATAAAACTCAAAAGGAGACATCAAATAACCCAATCAAAACATAGGCAGAAGAGCATATAGGCACTTCTCCAACAAAGACTTAAAGATGGCAAACAAACTCGGAGTGGGGGGGCGGGACAGAGGGGGAATGGTCAGGGAGGGTGGGGGGGGTGAATCCTGGTAAAATAAATTAATTAATTAATTTAAAAAAATATGTATAACAAAGTAAAAAAAAAAATATTAAAAAAATTTAAAAAAAATAGACATTAAAAAAAAAAAAAAAGTTGTTCTCACACTGTGTAAAATTCTCAACACTAATTAATACACTAGATTAGGCAGATGGTTTGAAGATTGTTTCCTATGGAGTACGAGGGCTTCTCAAAAGTAACTTCATGCTATTCCAAAGAGTAAGTATACAAGAGAGCCATTGCCATTTATGGTCAAACCATCTGAAGGTGCCTGATCTCAAAAGCTGAGCAGAGTTGGGTCTGGTTAGTAATTGGGAGGGAGAGAAGTGCCATTGCCTGATACTCTCTAGAGCATTTCCACTTCTACTTGCTTGTTTTCCATCGAAGTAACTGGCTAATGACATTTTATGGGTTTCAAATATACAACCGTATAAATAAATAATATTTATTTATTAAAAAAAAA
>PVHY01006138.1:0-11474 GCA_004024945.1 Uropsilus gracilis
TGGATGGATAGATAGATAGATAGATAGATAGATAGATAGATAGATAGATAGATAGATAGATAGATAGATAGATAGATAGATAGATAGATAGATAGATAGATAGATAGATAGATAGATAGATAGATAGATAGATAGATAGATAGATAGATAGATAGATAGATAGATAGATAGATAGATAGATTTTGCTTCCTAAAAAGAAAAGAAGCTGCAATGAAATAGTTTCATGATGATGGGGGAGAATGAATTAGCTGATGAAAGAAGGAAAAAAATGTCACCTAACACACTTTCATCAAAACGAGAGTAGAAGAGAGTCAAGGATTATAAATGCAAGTCAAAGTGGCAGCAAATAGATCATTCAACATTAGGTAACCAGACAGGTAGCCAAGTCCCACAGTAAGTTAAATACAATATCACTATCTGTTTTAATAATCAACTAAATATCTTTCTAAAAATAGATATTTGTATTCAACTGTTTGACGATGTAGATTCTAGTATGAAATATTGGGCTGAATGTTCTAGAAATTAAATGGCTTCTATGACTTTCAGTTAACATCCCAAATGTATGCATGCTCAAACCTTGGTCATCCCAAACCCAGCCATTCCCAAGGGAAGTTTTGTTTTGTTTCAAATTTCTTAGAAGAAAAGTAAACTCATGGTGTTCAATTATTGTTTAGTCCTCCTGTTGGTACGGCTGCAAGGCACATCTGTAGGAGGTAAAGCTCCAAGTCACACACATCACAAAGGAAATAAGTTACCCGGCATAGAGGAAAGCAGCATATGCCAAAGAAGCTCCAGAAAAGAAATCCAAGGTGTTAGTGCAAAAATAACAAAAACATGTGTGTCAAGTTCAGGGGTTGAATGCACAATGTTCCAAAATGGAGAGGAGCCAGGAATCGTGAGCAGAAGAGGTGGTCATTCCTTCGTGTAGGTAGCAAGCTGGGAGTGAAGGCACAAAATTGGACCGGATGATGTCCAGGACATTAAATCAATCCCTGCTGGATGCATTGACTGGTGTCAGTGAGAGAGTTAATATGCCACAAAAATACCAAGTCATTACGTATACTCCCAAAATGCCACTTAGGAATTCAAGGTCAGTTCTGAATTTATACTTTTTTTTTTCCCTAAGGCAAAGGGAAGGGCAAGATCTCAGCATCCATCTGAAATGCAGCTGGTTCAGGAGCCCTGCTGTCAGGCTGAAGGCAACCCCATTTTTTCAGGGGAGGCCAGCCAAGCAGGCATGTGTCGTGCACAGAGCATAGAGGGAACAGGACCCACAGGAGGAACATTGAGAGCACAAAATCAGGCCATGTGGCAACAGCCTGGCCCTGCTGGGAAGCAGCAGCAGTTCCTAGGAGAAGGTGAGTCATGGTGGAGAGCAGGCAAGTATGTCCCACAAAGTGAGGAAAAAGACAGCACAGCAGGTTTTGCAAATAGTGACCACCGACAGCCTCCAGCTCAAGGCCATGTTAGGAGTGGACTTGGTCAAGGACTGCAGGAAACAAACACATTCACCTGCAGAGGAACTCAACCTTCCTTGCAAATGTCAGAGAGGGGAGCAGGGAGCAAGTATACCTTTAATGGCCAGGCTTTATGGCCACAGTGTGTGAAAGAAATTCTCTTTTTGTTTCGTTTTATTATTTTTTAATTGATTGCACATATATATGCACAAATGCACACATAAATATATACACATTACATTGCTGTCTACCCCAATATTCTCCCATCACCTTCTCACCCATGAACCTTCTTTATCCCCTGTGCCTTCCCCTTCCTCTGGTTTTACTCTCTTCCCCCTCCCCTGCTCTATATTTCAGATCTGTTGCCAGTTTTAAATTTTTCTTATCTGCTTGTTTGCTTTCCCTGTAACCCTCATATAAGTCAGACTATCCCATATTTCTCTTTTTATTTATGACTTATTTCCACTAACTTGACTCCTTCTAGCTCCATCCATGTTGCTGCGAATGACATGTTTGTCCTCTTTGATTAATCGATAATATTCCATTGTGTAAATATACTCTATCTTTTTTATTCATATATCAGTTTTTGGGATTTGGGTTGTTTCCATATCCTGGCGATTGTAAATAGTGTTGCAATAAACATCCAGATACATGTGTATTTTTTGAATTAACCTTGCCTCCTTTGGGTAGGTTTCCAGTAGTGGAATTGCTGGGTTGAATGGTAGTTTCACTTTCAGTTGTTTGAGGGTCTTCCACACAGTCTTCCATACGGGGTGAACCAGTTTCTCTCTTTTTAATATCACGCTCTCTCTTTGGGGAAATTTCTTCAACAATGGGATAAAAAATTAAGCACAAATCAGTTATTATCAAAAAAGGTGAACAGGCTGTTCAGATTATGATTCTATACTTCTAAAACTACTATGAAGATCAATTGTAGCCATCAGATGTTTTCTACTCTTGCTTTCACTTATCCATTCATTCAATCAACAATTATCCAGCCCCAGCATCAGCCAAACCTGCGTAGATGTAGGGAACACTAAGGAATGCCATACTCTGGGAGGGAATATTCCAATGGATAAGTCAGGTATTAGTCAATGACCTCACACTTTCACAATCTCACAGCTACCAAAGGGATCATGCCAAGAAGGGAACCCACCAAACACCAACAGTGGAGGATGTAGTCTAGTCTACAAACTCAGGAAAGGTTTTCTCAAGAAAATGACATTTTCCTCCATGTTGAAGGATGAGTTGAAGTGTTTGTTGGACCTACCATGATATTTATTGGTTGAATATAATGTGAGGGGTATTTCACAGCACTGAGAGGGTTTTCTGGCCCCTTTTTTACCCTTTCCAGCAAAAAAGATGCCGCTCTCACAGCTTCCAGCTTGCAGTCTGAAGGTGAGATTGGCCCAGTAGCTTTAGGATTCTAACGATCACTGCAATAACCACTGTGCTGGTGGGGTCTTGTATGAAGAGAGGAATGGGACAAATGTTTTAATTCTTTTTATTACCTTTTCCAAGGGTTGAAGCTGACAACTAATGGTAATAATCTTTGTTTATCTAATACAGGACATAGGAAAACAAATTTCCCCACTTTTTCTAATAATATAAAAAGGTAAACAATTCTAGTCTCTAGGTAGAAGCAAAATAAAGTCCTTGAGCAAAACATTCTGCAGGCTCTTATATTTTCTCTCTGGGGGAAGAAAATCATAAGATTTTGGTATAAAGTAGTGGACATGATCTTTTGGTTCCATTTGTTTTACATAAGAAGAAAACATTCTCATATCAGAGAATGAAGACCTGTAGGTCTACATAAGGGTGAATGAAGTGACAATGAAGCATGAGGAAGAATATCCGAGGAAAAAGAAACCTAATTTGCTCTTCAAACAATATGAATTAAATGATATGGACTCACAGTCAAAAAATAGGGAGAACTAAAAAGACACTTCAACAAAGAGGAAATGCAGATGGCCAATAGGCCCATGAAAGAATGCTCCACATCACTAATAATCAGGAAAATGCATTTTAAAACCACTGAGATACCATCTTATACCAGTATAAATGGCCTGATTAAAAAAATGGACAACAACAAATTTGGCATGGATGTGGAGAAAAAGGAACTCTCTTACACTGCTGGTGAGAATGCAAACTGGTCCAGCCATTATGGAAGACAGTATGGAGGACCCTCAAATAGTTGAAAATGGAATTACCATTCGATCCAGCATCCCACTACTGGCAATCTACCCAGAGAACACAAAAGCACTAATTAAAAAGGACACCTGTACATGCATATATATTGTAGCTCTGTTTACAATTGCCAAGATATGGAAACAACCCAAATGCCCCCAAACTGCTGAATGGCTGAAAAAAATGTGGTACATGTACATGATGGAATGCTAATCATCCATCAAGGAGGACAAACATATTTGCAGCAACATGGATGGAACTAGAAGGACTCATATTAGCAGAAATAAGCCAAAAAGACAAAGAGAAATACAGGATGGTCTCACTTAGATGACAGATACAGCGGCGGCGTGGGGGGAGAGACAAACAAATAAGAAAAATTAGAAACAACCAATGGGGCTGAAAAATGGAGCAAGAGAGGAGGAGGGGAAAGAAGGGGGAGGAGGTGGAAAAAACAAAAGAGTAGAATGGTTAACAGGTGTTAGGGAAGTGGGAAAACCCCAGGGTACACAATAACATAATATATATACATAATTTTTTAATATTAAATTAAAAAAAAAAACACCAGCCATCACAGAGATAGTTGGCATTCTCTGTGGATATCTCTTCTATCCTATTTCCCATTATACATCCCCAGAAATAATAATCAGTACACTGGATTTGATGTTTATCATTCCTGTGGTACTAGTAACTTTTAAATCATACATATGAGTAAATAATACATTATTTTGCATGGTTTATAATTTTGTAATTATGGTATTGTCATATGTATACCTATATGTAACTTTTTTCTTCCCACAAAAAAGTAAATATTAAAAAAAATTATATGGGCACAGTTATGCCCAGGTATTTTTCTTGCTGTGGTTCCACATTCACAGATTCAGCCAACTGTATATGTCAATTAACTAAATCCTAGGCTGTAGCATCCACTATACAAAGGGTTTGACTATAAGTTATGACTGTATTTTTTGACAGCCAAGATGTCGGCCCTCCTGACTCATTGTCCAAAGGCCATTGTCCAGAGGTCAAGTGTCAGCGTAAAGGCCTTGGTGTAGAAGATCATGGTGATTATGAGGAGTTGAAGAAAAGTACTGTGACTAGAGCCAAGGGCTATGAGAGCAGTGGGAGGGAGGTGGCCAGAGAGATGTCTGATGCTATTGGGTCTTAGTGACTATATAAACTATTTTTCCTTAAAGAAACAGAGATCAATTGGAGGAAATTTAGCAGGAAAATAATTACAACAGATACATGTTTTAACAGAACATATTTTTTTGTGACATGGTAAAGAGACTAGAAAGAAATAAAACCAGGCATAGGAACATGGTTAGGAGATGATAGTAATAACTCAGAAGAGTGATGATAAATGCTGAGACAGAGAATGGAAGAAAATAGATGAGATTAACAAGATCTAATTATAAATCTGATAGTCAATGGTAAAGGAGAGGGAGATATATTCAAGGACAGTTCTTTGTTTTTAGCATCTGTCTATAAATGGATGAATAGTGATGGCATTTATTGAAAGAAGAAAGACTCTAGTTCCAATGATGTGTTTAAGAATGTTGAAACAGAGGTCATTGCAGATACCCAAGTGGATACAATGGGAGGGAAGGTGCACATTTTTTCCACAAGGTAGAGATATGGGGTAAAGAGAGTAAGTTCTAATACTGGTGGTGAAAGCAAGAACAAATGAGACTATCTAGGAAGAGAATGGAGAGTGATACTTTGGAACAAAAGACAAACGAAGTAGACAAAGATAATATATCAGGAAAACAGAATAGTGACATCACAGAGGTCAAGTTTGCAGAGAGGACGAAAAGATACCTGCTGGATCAGTAACATGAAGGTGATTTTGATGTAAGTTAAATAGAAGGAAAGGAAACATGAAATAGATGCGAGACGGAGAAGTGGAAACAGTGAACAATATCTACAAGTTTGAAATATAATCATAGTACAAGTAATTAAATAAGAAATCAGGGGTAATAGGAAGCCACCTGCAGAGAGCAGAAGTCAGACTTATGATTTAAAAGTAGAGAAATTTGGGGTGTCTTCGGTTCCACGATATGGCTCGTGGGGTGGAGAGATGTGAAGTAGGGGAAAAAGTCATTAAAAAAAGAAAGTAAAAAAGAAAAGTGAAAAGAGGAGGGCCAGGTCATAGAGTAGGGCAGGTTCTTAGAGGTGGCAGCAGAGATTGGGGTGAGAGGATCACGAAGAGGCCAACACAAAACTAATGAATAAATGAATGAGTGTAATGGGGAGGTCAGAACAGGGAAAGGCAGAGAAGTCGGTGGAACCAAAAGGCCTTTGCTTCAATAAAGCATGATTTTCAACACTATTATGGAAGTTATACAGAAATAGCAATGAAGAGTGAGAAAAACCCTGTCTCAAATCCTAGAGGCACATGGGCAGGAAATAATGAGATTCCTCTTCCTCCCCGCAAAAAGCGTCATTGCCAAGATAGCCCTGAAGTCTTTGCTTCAACTCTTCCAATCCATCTCCCCTTCCTCTTATAAATCTATCACTTCCCTCTGTCAAGCCTCTGCAATCACATGATATTTAAAACTATATGTATATATGCATTATTTGCCATTTGAAAATTAGCATTTCCTTGTTTAGTTTCATTTTAAATACATTTAAATCAACTTATTACAGACCTAGTAAGATCACCTCCAAGCAAATTTGATAACACCATTTTGAAAAGCCTAGATTTGAGTTGAACTGTTAAAGAAAGACCTTCAAAGAAAATTCATCAGAGAGTCACAGTCACTATCTATTCAGTAGGTATATTCGGAATTGCTGCTCAATATGTCTATAATAGCACACTTTCACACTTCCACATTTCTACAATTACAAGGTCTTAATCATAATGAATCATAATGAACTCTTCTTGGTAAGTGGTATTAACATTTCTCCATGAACTTGAGACATTAAATTATTAATAGCCTCCCAAGGCGTTTTGGTTTTCACTGTGATGCCTACGATACTTTCATAAAAGTTTAAGATCATTAAAAGAAAAAGTAGGCTCAAGATGTAAAAGTGTTTTAAACTATTTTTCCTACTGTGGTTTCAATATTCAAGATAAGGGGAAAACTAACAACAGAAGACTAATATGAGCTTGTCTTCTGGTGTGTATTAAGGGTAGCATTGAACTTAGCATTACTTTAAAAACATTATTGTATCATACTGAGAAAGGATAGACTCTAGACATTTCATGTTCATTATATGGCTTTTATGGTTCATCAGTACGACTTCCTTAATAGGTTCTGCTGGCATTAAGCCAATACTACTCAATGAAAAGGGGGAAATTGAAATATCTATGCTGCTGCCCCAAAAGACATGTCGTTTTAGTAGATTTTGTTTGTTTCCACTCAGTTCATTGAGGAAGATAATACAAGAAAATAAACATGAAAAATTTATATAAAAAGAAGAAGACCTCTTTTTGCAAAATGCTGAAAAAAAATGTAGCCTTGTAAAGGCTAAAAGATCAGGAAATGAAGGGACTGAAGTATAACTGTGACCTTCAAGAGAGAGGGTGAAAATTAGAAAGGGACCAGAAAAGAAATGGCTGAGAAGAGATTTTTCAGAAGAAATGCAGATTATTTATATTTTTCAAAAATAAACTTCATGCTGTGATAGGATGAAAAGAAATAAAATAGGTAAGGATGAACAAGCCTATATTGACCAAAGAAAAGCAATCAAAAACACATTTCCTTCCAAAGAACTAACTTGTAACTACTAAAAGAGGTGAGACATTCAGAGAAGTTGTAGAGAAAAAAAAATTTTTAATAGGAAATAAGAATCCTAGGTTTACAATGGATGGAACACATCAGAGAGGAGAAAGGAATGGCAAAGGGTGTAAATTACAGAATAGAAATAGGAAAACAAGAAAAAATGAAAAGGTAGCACCAGAAAAGCCAAAGCAGGAATGAGAAGACAAAGTCTGCAGGGAATCTGGAAGTTACAGCAAAAGTTACAGTAAAAGTCATAGAGAAAGCAAAATTTCTAGCAGGGAGACTTCCAGCAAAGTGCATAGAATCAGAAAGGATGGGCAAATCCCACAGGTCCAGATCTACCTGATGTGATTTCTGAAAAATTTTAAGACCACTTATGAAAAGTGTGGATTAACACCAGGATTATCTCAATGATTGCATTTGGTTATTATGTCTATAACCAAGCCACTTAGCCAAGAGAAATCCATTGCTTCACAGTTGGAGAGGCTACAAGTCTGAAGCAAAGGCCATGGCAGGGTTGGTTCCTTCTAAGGACTGTGAGGTAGGATCTGTTACAGGCCCCCTTCTTGGCTTGTCAATGACTTACTTGACTTGCCTGTGTCTCATCACATGGGGTTCTTCCTGTAAGTATTTCTGGGTCCAATGTTCCCCTTTCTATAAGGATGTCAGTCCTATTCTAGGAAGACCACACCTAATGTTAAAGGTCACATCACCACAGCATGGGGATGGGCACTTTGAGAGGACTGCATGTATGGGCATCATCTTCTGTGTGCTGCTTCCATGTCTCAGACACCTTGCATTATAACTCCCAGTATGCCATGAGCTGGACTTCCTTAGCAGAGAACTGCTGGGAAGGAGGAAGGAGCAAGACAAACATTATGTAAAGAAAAGATGAGATAAAGCTTCCGCTTTTTGTTCTTTATAAATTTAGAACTTTTGATAGGCAGACCTTTCAGAAACAATAGCAGCTGTCATCTCAACCTCATGCTGGATTATCCAGTGTGGATGACACATTTTGAATGTCGTGTCTTTCCTTCCCTCTCCACTCTTCAAATCCTGCCTGACCTTCCTGCTGATTTGTGCCTGGGATTCACTGTGACAGTGTTGCTTCTGTACAGGGCCACGCGGTTCTGGGCCCTATCTGCTTGGGCATTTGCTCACAAGGGGATGGATGATTTCAGAGTTGAAATTGGGAGTCTGTTATTTGAAATCCCTCTTTCCCCTACACCTCTCCTCTTTCTCTCTATCTATGACTGAAAATCTCTGAACACACTAGAGGCTAATTGCTTGCCCTTGTGCATATGAGTGGTGCATTCATTTAGAACAGGCAATATGGGTTTTTCCTCTTAACAGCTTGGAGTCCCTGAGCATCCCTGATTTCCCCAGGTATCACTAACAAATAATTTCATGTGTAACGATCCTATCTCTGAAGAGGGCCATATTCTGAGGTGCTGAGGATTAGGGTTTCAACATATGAATGCTAGAAGGCACTACTCAACCCATGACAGTGCTCAGCATGTCACCAAGCAACAGCATGCCAAGCAACAGTATGATTTCTGGGTCACCAGGTGTCATTTGGGGCCCCCTGCTCCTTGGAATTTAAATACAATCATAATGGACCTCCATTCAAGCTTGGGAGATATTCACACACACACACACACACACACACCCCATACATAAGCAGAGATTTACATTGTCAAGGTCAGCTCTTGACACCTGCTCTCACGCATCCTCCATACTGCAGAGCAGTGATCAAGAAGAGTAATGCATCCCTTACTTTCTTCATATCCAAACAGATAAATAAATAGGAGTCCATCTGGCATCTGTAAGGGTGACAAACATTAATGAAGGCCTGAAGGTCATTGAAGGAGAAGGGTGGAACATATAGAGAGCACAAATGAACAACTTAAAAATCACATGTGACCCTCACAGCTCTTAAGACCAGTTTACCAACACATATCTAACACCAGGGTTGCAACTTGCTGATGCCTGGAAAATCTTGAGCTGCCAAATCAACTGGGAATTTCCTTCATTTCTCCAGGAGTTTGAGTGAGACCCCTTCAGGGAGGAGGCCCTGCTCCCTAATCAGACATATATGTCACCCTGTCCCCAGAGCGAAGTCACTTGTACCCCTCTGTGCAGTGACCATAGGATGACAGTTCTCTCTGCTTCTCATTGGAGTCTCTGCCTCCAGATGACCCATTCATGTGTGGGGCCTCAGAAATAAAAAGCCAGCCTTTCCTCCATTTCTTGCCTGTTTCCTCAGAACACAGGTGAAATGTGTTCTACTTCACTTCATGCAGATAAACATCTAACATCCCCACCAATGAGTTCAGACTTGCTTGAATCCCAAAATATACCCAAATGGAACAACTATTTCATTTACCTATTGAACTTTCTGAAATGGGTAGTTTCAGCAATGAAAAACAAGAAAATTCCTATCAAAACTGAAAGACACTGAAAATGTAAAAGGAATGATCTAAAGAAGCGAGGATGTCTCCTCTTAGTGTGTCTGAAAATGGGAACCTATTAAAATATGATTTATAGAAAATTCAACAAAAAGCCAAAGAATTTAAACAGCAGAAGATCCCCAAGTGCAAGAATAGTCAAATACAAGCTAGAGAGAACACAAGAAAAATACTCGAGCAAAATTTCAAAGACAACATTCAAGAGACAGTTCTGTCAACAGTCAAGACTGATAAGAGAAGAAATGAAGCAAGATTAAAGGCTTTTCCTACAGACATTTTAAATATGCAAGACGAGAGAATAAAGCATTCCAGTAGGCTTAGGAGCTAAAAATAGATTAAGTTTAGCCCAAAGAAATAAAAAGATCTTTTTTAAAAAAAGCACTGCCTAGAATTGTTTCCAGAACAATGAACAGAAAAAAGAAGTGGTTCTAAGGGAGCTGCTGAGATCCCCGACAAGCAATGAGCCAATTTCAAATGCAGGGAGGGCTCATGGCTTTAGCTTCTTCTGAGACAGTCTGAACTATACTCTAAAAAGACGGACTCAATGATGATCACACCCCTCACCAGGGGAGCCATCTAAGGATGGTTCAATACTGGGCATAAAGGCCTGGCCACCTTGATCCAAACTAAAGGCTATTGTGGTCCCAGAGTCCCCTGTGGGGTTGCTAGGGCTGTCATTAGCTCTGAATCACAATTTGACCTCTCCATCTACCCTATCTGTTTCCTCCTCTCCTTTCTTAGTAGTGATACCAAAATCATTCCTTAATTAATAACCTGCCTGCTAAATTTCATCTCAGTCTGTTTTACTGGGAATCCAACTTGGGAAGGAAGGTGATTCATGTATATATTCTTTTTCATCTTTGCTTATTCAAGTGAATTTACATGAAACCTTAAAAATAAATGGCATCTTAGTCCATTCAGACTGCTAGAGCAAAATACCTTAAAATGGGTGGCTTATAGAAAGCAGAATTTTTTTGTCTCACAGTTCTGGAGACTGTGAAATCCAAAACCCAGGCACTTTAGTTTCAGCATCTGGGCAGAGACCACTTCCTAAGATGGTATCCTCTGCCTGTATCCTCACAAGGTAGAAAGAGCTTTCTCTGGAGCACTTTTCAAAACATACAAATTCATCCACCAATGTTCTGCTCTTATGATCTAAATCACCTCCCAAAGTCCCATCTCAAAAAAATATCATCACATAGGGATTAGAGTTCCAGCATATGAAATTTAGGGGATTATAAACATTTGATCTATAGCAATGTTATGAATAAGATGCTGGATGCTGAGCCGGGGGGAGAATTCCTGTGTCTAAAACCTCACTGTCTCATTTTTTGAACTTTAAGAGTCATTTGAGAAAGCTTCAGTTTTTAATGTCCTATGCAAGAAAGGTGAATAGTTTAGAAACAAGTAGATTAGATAGATAGATAGATAGATAGATAGATAGATAGATAGATAGATAGATAGATAGATAGATAGATAGATAGATAGATAGATAGATAGATAGATAGATAGATAGATAGATAGATAGATAGATAGACAGACAGACAGACAGACAGACAGACTAGACAGATAGATAGACAGATAGACAGATAGACAGATAGACAGATAGACAGATAGACAGATAGACAGATAGACAG
>PVHY01006138.1:11574-77020 GCA_004024945.1 Uropsilus gracilis
AGATAGATAGATAGATAGATAGATAGATAGATAGATAGATAGATAGATAGATAGATAGATAGATAGATAGATAGATAGATAGATAGATAGATAGATAGATAGATAGATAGATAGATAGATAGATAGATAGATAGATAGATAGATAGATAGATAGATAGATAGATAGATAGATAGATAGATAGATAGATAGATAGAGTGTTGGAGAAACTGGAAAGGCAATGAGCACTCTGAGATTACCAAAACTATGCATAGATTCATCTATGGATCTTATTGCAAAGCCTTTTGAGTATGGTAGAAATATGACGGCTGGAAGACACATAATGTGAGTCAAGTGAAAAGCTAGCTGAGATGCACATAGAGCTAAGTTGTAACTGCCTCCTGACTGACAAGAAACAAGGAAGCAATTAAAGAGTCTGTGATAAGCTAGAAGGATATTTACTCCTTTCAAATACACTTACTGCGTGTCTGCTACATGTAAGGTACAGGGATGTGACACCATGGGCTTGAGCATTTAATTTAGCTTACAAAGATAATGTAAAACAAGATGACATATTAAACCAAAGTGTCATAAAAATTAGGAAACAGGAAAAGCCAAATAAAGTTAAAAGTATTCTATGGTCACCTGAGGGAAAGAGAAGGTTTGTAGAAGAGCTCTGTTTAGAAGGCACTCTTAAAGGAAGAGTGGGTAACATAATTAGAAAACTAGCTTAGACTGAGGAAACAACTTCTAGGGATGACTTATTCTTCCACGGTCACTTCTCGCTATTATTAATAAGGTATATTGTATAGCTGGCAAAATTCAGACATGCTACATTTCTACACTAATTACCATGAAAAGAAGTCAATGACATAATAAAAGATGTCAAATTTTTATGTTAATGATCTTACATAAAATACTATATATTCTACAGGATAAAGACTTTCCTGTATAATAGAAATAGGAAAGCGTGTCAGTGTGAAAAAAAGGAGAAGAATTTGTCTAAAATGGTGAAATATCAAAAAGAGAGAAGTCAAAAAAGATAGAAGGGAAGATGAGAAGATGTCCCAGCAATGTCATTTTGCTCAGAATCTCCTACTTTGGGAGATTTGCTCCTATGAGGCAGACACAGGTGAGGTCTGCCCCTCATCAGATCACCAAAAGGGGACTGGGATGTGGGAACAGACACATAATGATGCTGTTCTGATTTCTATGTTTGCTACAAGTAATAAATGAACTATTTCTCTGATCCAGGGTTCTTGCATCCTCCTGTCAGTAGATGAATATAAAAATGGGCACATTAACTTGCTACCTTTCTAGAACAAAATCTTAATACTTCCTAATTTGGCTTTTGTCAGAAACATTGTCAACTGGGTTGGTTTCATTTGGGGTTGGTGGAAAAAGTGTCAATACTTTGAATTTCATGACCTGATGATAATCAATTACAAATTCATCATGCAAAATCCTACACAGATACAAGAAGACAGCTTCAGCCTTTCATAGGTTTGACCTTCAACAAGCATGGTGGTCATTAGTAACAGGACCTCCTTCAAACATAATCTGCCTCACTAAATTCTTGTTCAACAAATAGTGGGAAATTTGATGCTTATATTAACCTCAAACAAGAAACAATTAGTTATTTCACCAGCAAAATGGCCTTACTTGGCAACAACAAAGAAAGCAATTTGGAAAGAACAGTCTTGAGGTCAGTCACATGAGCACCTCCCCAGAATAAAAACAAGCAACCCTCTTATACATTTGTCTCAAATAGGCAGTTACCATGCAAAACTGTAACAGTGTAATTAATCCCCATAGCCAGGGGAGGTTCCATGTTCTCACCCAATGAAGGGTGGGGGTGGCAAGAGACCCTTAGAATGAGGTAAAGGAGCAGAGAGACACATGAAGCCGCATCTGTGCTTGCTTCTCATCCTTGGACTAGCACCAGGGACTTGGGTGACATGGAAGGAGACACCTGGAGTCAAAGTATACAGAGACACTTGAAAAAGATGTAGGGAAGAAACTCACGGGGAGCCTGGCAAAGGCAGCCTTTCTTTGGGCAAGTACTTTGATTATATCCTTTTCCTTTCACTGTTGCCTGGCCCCTCTGCCCCTTTCCTATGTTTCCCTACCAGAAGCTGCCTTAGACTTGTAGCAACCTTTCAGCGACCTGCTTCAGGTCAACCCTTCTTAGCTGCACATTTACCCATGTAGGGATGGTTAAGTTCGGATGTTTCATTGGAAAACTAAGATCTTTTTTTCTCTCTATTGAATACTAATTCCATTAAAGTTCTTTGCTGTTAAAAGTCTTGCACACTAAGTGTTTTGTCTTTATGCCATGGATAAAGAACCTCTTTAGAATGTGCAACGTTTGGGGTTATCAATTTGCACTTAAAAAAGGGCCTCCTTTTCCTTTCATTGGGCTGAGGAAGTAGCAGTCCTTCCAAGGCAGACTGTACCTGTGATTTGCTGACTACACAGGTCTTTTGAGCCTCCAACCTCAATCAACAGGGTTCCTGTATATTCTATGCTGCTTGAAGAAATGCAACCTGCCTGTATAGATGTATCCATATTCCTATGATTTGTTTTTCTTCAGTCTTCTGTCTTCTTTCGCCAGAGATTATTTTATTTTGTACCCACTACTTACTTCTTCATGCTGGCCCACTACTTACCTCTTCTTTGTATTGTGATTACTGCCTCCATATTTTTGATACATCTCAAAGCTCTGGGTTTTGACATGTTCCAAATGTTTCATTTTCCTATGAGGTTCTATTTTTCAGACCCTGAAATTTATCGATCTTACCCTGTTTCTCAGAAGGACAAAATACAGCCACCACCGTTGACTGATGGGAGAAGGGACTGTCTATCCTCCATCATCCTGTGACCCCCCCCTTTTCACTCTGCTACAACAATCTTACTCCTAGGATTATCTGGCTCTTCAGGGTTTTTTCCCAATAACCCCCAAGAGATAGGAGTATCTGTTAGGAACTTGAATTAAATGTCAGGGACAACTCTCTGACAGCACTCTTAAAATATTCCAGAGACTGTGGCAGTGAATGCAAGCATTTGGAATTCTCTTTACCTTCTTCATATTTGGTCAAACTGTTCTCTCTCAATTGCTAGTGTTTTTCAAGTTGCAGTTCTTATTGTTCATTATCAAAACAAACATTTTTGATTGCTTTATTCAAAAGGTCCACATCAAAATAAGCTATAAAGATGTTTCCTGGAAAATTGACTATTGTTGCTTAAATGCACATTTTTCAGAAAGCTCAAAAGTATTCTTAGTAAGTTTTTTTCCATTTACATAAGACTAATTTACATCACAACTATTGCCATTTCAATGCTTTATTTTTTCTTTTTCCCTATTAGTTTCTTAACCTCTTCTTTTCACCATGTTTTCTAAAACCTCAGCTCTGCATCCTGGCCCAAGATAATCCTTGGATGGAAACTTCAGTAGATAATACAGCATTGTTTCTAGGACCGAGGGGAGGATGCCCTTATTTAGCTAAGCTGTCTTCCACGACTGAGTCTCATACTACCCACACTGAATATTCTTCTGTCATTTTGCTATTTAGCTTAATCTTTGCTGCAGTGTCAAGTAGGGGTAGGGAGAGAAATGGGGCAGAGGTAAAGCTACTGAATGCAGCAAACAACCATAACTTGGAAGTACAAGAGATAATATTGATTTACATATATTATATTGATATATTTATTAATATAAATTATATTGACATATATCTATCAATCAATATACTGTATATTATATGATATATACATATAGTATGTATATATGTACATTATAGTATGTATATATGTACATATATACTATGCATATATGTACATATATAGTATGTATATGTACATTATAGTATGTATATATGTATGTATACATACATATATAGTATGTATATATGTATATATAGAGATATCTATATTGGGATAGTCTAGGGAAACTTTCTTTGAAATAATTATTCAAACTAGGCTGCGATGGTGACGGTGTCCGTTTGGGCAGACCTCGGTTTCCCAGCGCTTCCCTGATGTGGTCACAGAGGCCACCATCGCTTCGGGGCAAGTGGGTGGTGGAAGGAAGGCGGCACACATGGGCTCCCACCGCACCCTAGATGCAGCTGCGGCACCGAGGCTGGGGGCAGGGGAGAGCCAGGTCGTAAACATGAGTGGCCACAACTTGGAAGGGAACGACGAGTTTGATGAACAGTTATGAATGCAAGAATTGTATGGGGACCCCAAGGACGGTAAAATCCAGAAGGAACCCAGCGGAAAAAACGATACATTGGAGCAGCCACCAGCAGCTACCCCCTACAAATGGGACCTGGACAAGAAGGCTTGGTTTCCCAAGATTACTGAAGATTTCATTGCTGCATCTCAGGCCAATTATGGCTTTTCTAGTGATGATGTCTCCAACTCTACTGCTAGTGTGCAAGATATGAATGCCAGAACTGTAGAGGAAGCTCCACAAAGGAAAACCCCAGAACCCAGTGATCCCAAGAAGAGTGGGGTAAAGACAAGAGTGAGTCAGGATGGATTCATGTTGAAGAAAACAGAAATATAAATGTGTATGTGTGTGGTTTGCCTCCAGACATTACCGTAGATGAATTTATACAGCTCACATCCAAGTTTGGCTTTATTATGAGAGATCCTCAAACAGAAGAATTTAAGGTCAAGCTTTACAAAGATAGTCAAGGAAATCTTAAAGGTGATGATCTATGTTGTTATTTGAAGAGGGAATCTGTGGAACTTACATTAAAACCCTTGGATGAAGATGAAATTAGAGGCTACAAATTATATATTGGGGTTGCAAAGTTTCAGCTGAAAGGGGAATACGATGCCTTGAAAAAGAAGTGCTAAGATTACAAGAAGAAACTGTCTCTGCAGCAAAAGCAACTGTGTTAGAGACCTGAGAGAAAAGCTGGACTGTCACGAATGCGTCATGAGCTAGTTGTCATCATCAAAAATATGTTTCATCCCATGGATTTTGAGGATGATCCCTTGGTGCTGAATGAGATCAGAGAAGACCTTCTAGTAGAGTGTGCAAAGCTTGGACAAATCAGGAAGCTCCTTCTCTTTGATAGACACCCAGATGGAGTGGCCTCTGTATCCTTTAGGAATCCAGAGGAAGCTGATTGCTGCATTCAGATCCTTGATGGAAGGTGGTTTGGTGGCTATCAAATCACTGCAGAAGCATGGATGGGACTACAGATTATCAGGTGGAAGAGACCACAAGAGAAAGGGAAGAAAGGCTGAAAGGATGGGTGGCTTTCCGCAATTGGCTTTCTGCAGTTTTTTTCTGAAGCCAACAGAGGTCTTCAGTGTTCAAATTCTGTCTGTGCTTCAGAATGGGCAGGACCTTCCAGAGTGAGGCACTTTTCCGAGCATCTGAGCATGTCTAAAGTGAATGCTCAAGAAGCCACGGGGAAATGGCATTTGAAGATGTTGTAGAGGAAAAGAAATTTGAAAAAGCAGAAGATGGAGAATTTGAAGAAGATGCATCTGGAAAAATCCTAAAGAAGGAGTCCCTGAAAAGGATGGTGAAGAAAGCTGCCCTGCCCCCCCCCCAAATCCACGAAGATTGCCTTGAGAGTCAGTCTGAGGGAGGCTGCCTCAAAAGAAAGCATGATGAAGGCTACCCTGAAAGAGAATCTGGAGAAGGTGGTTCTGTAAAAGAAGTTAAAGAGAAAGGCCCTGAAAAAGAATCAGAAGAGACTCAAGGATGAATATGAGGAGAATGACATCGAAAAGGAGTCTGAAGAAGATGCACCCAACAAGGATGGGAAAGAGGACAGCCCCCCCAAAGGAGTCTGAAGAAGATGCCTCGGAAGGAGAATCTGAAGACCACTCTGAAAAGCATTCAGAAGGTGGCTCTGAGAGAGAATTTGAAGAGAATGGTCTTGGAAAAGATTTTGATGATGATGCCGATAAGGAGTTGAATGAAAATGTTCTTGAGAAAGAGAAAGCTAGAAGAAAATGGCTCTGCAAGGTCAGAATTTGATGATGACAGCTCTGAAGATGTGTTAGATGAAGAAGGGTCTGAGAGTGACTTTGACCATGAGTCAGATGAAAAGAAAGAAGAAGAAGATACATATGAGAAAGTATTTGATGATGAATCTGATGAAAAGGAGGGTGAAGAAGATGTGGATGAAAAGGAGGAAGATGCAGATGAGAAGCTATTTGAAGAGTCAGATGAAAAGGAGGATGAAGATGTAGATGACAAGTTGTGCACAAAGATGATGATTCTAGTGAGAAGCTGTTGGGCGACTCGGATGAGAGAGTGAGTGTGGGTGGTATGAGGGATCCTAAGGAGGAAGACCCCCCCCATGCACAGGCAGCAGCTTTGTTCTCAGTATCGATGATGACGATGATTGATGATGATGATGATGATGATGATGATGATGATGATGATGATGATGATGATGATGATGATGATGGTAATAGTGATGATGATGATGATGATGATGATGATATTTAATCCCTTCAATCTGCTTTTTAGGGAGAATCCTCCATATATATCTTACGTATGTGTCAGGGTAATTACCAGTAGCATGACATGAACATGTGCATAGGAGTAGGAAGCCACCAAATTAATGTATTGATATTTTCATTGTTAACTGTCCTTAATGATTTTAAGTACATGTTAAGTGGCTGTTCAGTTAAAATGTCATTGTTATAATGCAAATAAACTGGATACTTGTCCTTTGTCCGATTTGTTAAATGCATGCAAAATAATATTTTTAAAAAATACTCTGAAGTTTGTGATATTCAGAAATAAAAATTAAGTTGTTAATATGCAGAAGCTAAAAAGTGGACTGGAGTTAAATTGCAGTTTGAATTCCTGCTGTTGCTTTAATCATAGTAAAATTTGGTTTTTCTAAGGACTAGAAAAAAACCCAGTCTCCTTGCATCCAAATTATGTTACTACTTCCATTATGACCCAGTTTCCCTGCTGTAAACCAGGTGTTACTGAACTTAAAATGTAAGTAACACTTTGGAGTTTTTCCAGGACCAGTCTTTACAAGTTGCTTTTGTCCTCTACTCTCTTCCCATGGACACTGGCTATTAGATGTGCAGAAGTGAGCTTCCTGAATATATAGAGGAGGAGATTAGAATTAACCTAATTAAAGAATTAGAATATACAGAGGAGGAGATTAGAATTAATAAACCATGTGCTGTTGGGCCCCTTTACTTTTGATTACAGTTAAGGGACCTCAGCCCAGAAAACTGTATGCACACACTACTCAACTTTTGGTAGACAATTTGGGAAGGGCTATGGAGCACCTGAAATTAAGAACTGCTTTGTCATGCATACTTCAGTTTTTGTTCTTGTTCTAGAAACAAGGTGCCTAGTACTGTGCTAAGTTGTGTCATCCTGGTACAATTCAGGTCTTGTTCATACTTTCCAAATTCAGTATTGAGGAAATGACTTCTGATGTAGCATTAAGAAGTTATTCTCATCAGTTAGAAGTATTCTAAAATAAACTGCAATGACGCATTTTCAAAAACAAATTAGGCTGGGAGGTTTTTCTGTACAACTTTTGAGGCCCCCTACCTCTCCCAATCATCATCTGTAAGGTAAGTTTAGTCAGGCTTTTTCCTCCATTCACCCATAGAACCAGCACCTGAGGTATCATGGCTTCCCCATGATTGTGCAGCCCAGTGAGCGTGTGTGTGTGTAAATGTACATACCTGGCCTTGGAGAGAGGGCTAAAGGGGCATAGTGAGCATGCAAAGATAGCATGTGCACCAACATGAAAGGGCTTGAGAGAACACTGGGGTGGACCCAGAGTGTGAAGATTTCTGAGGGGCTGGGGGGCTCACCTGCCTCCTAGCCACCCTCCCAGCCATCCCCCACCCCAGCCCTAGCCCTGACCCTGTCCTGCCTGGTGTGTCTGTGTAACTGCTAAAACCAATAAAGAACCTACACAGATTAGTTAGCCTGATGCCTGATACTTGCCTCATCATCATCCCTTCTTGTCTGGGCTATCACAGAGAGCAGAAAAGCAGGTAATAGGCTTCTCAGGGGTTACATTCTAAGGTTGGGACTGACAAAGTGCTGGAGTGGAGATATCGAATCACCAGATCCTACTGACAGTTAAACATGACCTTCACATCCATCTGGGCTTGACTTTGGGACCAGCACAAGGGAGGAAAGAGTAGAATATGGTCATGAAATTCAAAGTGCTTTTGTGAGGCCTGGGTGGGGATCAGCTCACACTGGGTCTGGGGTGGGAAGGATGTGGTGTACAATCTGATGCAGTGCAGGGAATGAGCGCAGCCAGAGCAGGTCTGGAGAAGAGAGACAGGGTGGGCGGGAGCCTTCATCCTCTTTTGTTATTATGACTGTTCATTTAACTTGCTTTTTCCCTCTTGCTTTTCCTCTAGGTAGATTGTTTCTTTCAGTAAACAATTACAGAATGTGTAGGGTACACAGGATATTGTACCACATAACATGCAAATTAGATAAGAGTATGTTTCACCTTATAATTATCCTATTAGTAATTACCCTATTACCCCCCACACAGGTCTTCATTTCCTACACTATGTGTAATGAATCGTTACTATTCCCATGAATATAGGATGTTTATAGCCATGAGCTATAAACATTTTCTGACATTTGGTTTTTATAGTTAAAGGAGCAGAGAGAGTGCCTAGATAACCCCACTGCTAGACAATACTTCTTAGCAGAGATATGTTTTAGTTCATCATGTCAACAATTTATTTGACCATAGAATTCTACTTTTTTTTCTCATATTTTTAATATCCTAAATGAGAGATAGTTTCTGAATGGACATATAATAGGTGATTTAAAATATTTGTTAAGTAAGTTCAACATCTGGACTTTCTCAGGAAATTTCTATTGACTTCTCTCTTTGTGATTTTGACTTGCCTTGTGAGTAGCTCTTCACACTGAGACTTCTAAATCAGGTAAAACACAGACACACTCTGACAGCAGAGATTTTCAGTGAGTTGCCGCACAAGGCAAGTAGTGACAACTACCTAGAGAATGGGACTTTGAGGGCCTCCAAAGTTGTTGTATTCCCTACAGTGCTACAGTTTGCTGTTTTTTCAGTGACCATAATTATGAAGCTATTAGTTTAAAATGAACAGCAGAGCCTGGAGAGAGGGATGGGATTAAGGCAAATTAAAAATGTCACAGTTTGCTTTTTTTCCCCACATAGTTTGCCATTTTTTCTCTTAATGAACATTTCTCACATTATGAGTCTTGAATTTCCAGAGCTCTGAAAAATATTGATTTTAATAGTTGTTGCCTATGTTCTTGCTGCTTTCACATACAACCAGATTTTCAGAGTTCTACCATTCCTCCATGTATGTTCCTTATGCCCCTGTGCCTTTACTCTTAAGAATATCCTCGGTCCCAAAAACACTAGTTCAGAAAGACATGTGCCCAGATGTTTGTCGCAGCATAATTTACAATTGCCAAGACATGAAAACAATCCAAGGGCCCCAAAACTGACAAATGACTGAAAAAGATGTGGCATAGTTACACAATGGAACATTAGTTATCAATCAAAGAAATCAAACTTATGTCATTTGCAGCAACATGGATGGAGTTAGAGGAATCATGTTAGAAGAAATAAGTCAGAAAGAAAAAGAGAAATGCGAGTTGGTCTCATTTATGTGACGGATATAGGGAAAACAAGCAAACCCACAAGAAAAATGTAAAACTACCAACAGAACTGAAACATAGAGCAAGAGAGGGGAGGAGCGTAAATTTGGGAGAGGGAAGGGCACAGAGATTAAGATGGTTCACAGCTGATAAAATGATGGGAGAACCTCGGGGTAGACAATGACGTAATGTGTGTGTGTGTGTGTGTGTGCAATCAATAAAAAAAAATTTTTAAAGAATATCCTGGTCCTCTATTTCTTTTCTGTTTGGAAAATTCTCATTTACATACCAAATGCCTTATCAAAATAGCCAACTTCCTATTCTTCTCCTTCGAGGCAGAATTACTAATGCCCTATATGATTTATTCTTATATTTTATAGCA
This sequence comes from Uropsilus gracilis, assembly GCA_004024945.1. Classification (NCBI taxonomy): domain Eukaryota; kingdom Metazoa; phylum Chordata; class Mammalia; order Eulipotyphla; family Talpidae; genus Uropsilus; species Uropsilus gracilis. The sequence continues at coordinate 21,571 of PVHY01006138.1, forward strand.
CTAGCACATAGTATGCACGACTTTCATTGGTTGCAAGTGCTGTATGCTCTATACTCTGGGGAGTACTATTCACAGTAAGCCTGAATGTTCCCTGTGGCTATATAATACACAATCTGCATGGGCAAACCTGAGGGTCTGTGTCTATCTCCATCAGGTAGCAGGAATATTTTTATACACAAATAAAGTGTAATTCAAACTTGCTTGCCCAAGATTAAGTCCAGAACTTCTCTAAAGTACATATTCAATCATTTTTTAAAAATGAATGGGATGCAGTATGGTCTCCTGACCCTGTTCTACCTATTATAGAGCATAGACAAGTTCTTCCTTGGACAAACTTACATGTAGAATACAAACTAAGAAATCAAAATATCTGAATTAAATAGAGACCTATAACTACCAAGGATTAAGAACAAAATTCCTTCTTCCTCTCCCATTAGTTCCACAGCAAGGGGAATGATTAGCAAATTCATGAATTAACCTTCTGTTTATTATGGGATTTCTACTTAATTCATGCTTTAGGCTTTAATTATGTATGGTTTCGTGTGTCTTATTAAAAAGTCCTTAGGTTGCAAGAAACAGGCTGCCTAGAGATAGTTGATGTAAAAAGGAATTTTTATAAAGAATCACAGGCATTTTAGGAAAACAGAATGTAAAACCTAAACAGAGCCCCTCAAGTGGTTGAAAGTCACAACTAGAAAATTCACAGTACAGGTCACTCCCTCCATCTCTGACACTATTCTCTTGGATCTTCATTTTTTTCTCTTTGTACATCTGTATGTCTGCTTCATTCTTTTCTTTCTCACAAAAGACCTGCTTTCTCTAGTATTCCAAGGTCACCCCTGCCCAGTCTTCATATATCTCCTCTGCTTTGATGTTAGCAGAGTTTCTGAATCTCTCTTTCAAACTCCCATTAGAGTCAATCCATTGGATAAATTTGCAACATATCGCTATTGAGATAAATAGCTGTTTTCAGGGGCAGGGTTCCATGTCTGGGTAGTTACTAACTTAGCCAAGGCAGAGGGAACTCTCTTACTGAAAGGGATGGGTGGGAGGACAGAATGTAGATGTGGAAGAATTTAACTGAATTGGCACATCTATGCTATGAGTCTATTAGCGCATCTATAAGTCTATTGTCATAACAATACCACAGAGTGGCTAAAGCAATGGAAATTTATTTTCTTACAATTTGGTTCATTAGAAATGCAATATCAGGGGCCATCAGGCTTGGGGTGTTGGTGAGAATACTGCTTGCAGTAGACACTCTCTGGCTATGTTGTCATAGGCTTTTCCTCTGCACACCCTTAGAGAGAAATCTCTTATCCCTTTCTCTTTTTATAAAGATACCAATCATGTTGGATCAGGGTCCACTGTATGACCTCAATTAATCTTTATTATTTCCTTGAAGTCCCTATATCTGAATATGGGGTTTGGGTTTCAACATATGAAGTTTACAAGGACACAATTCTATTTATAATAACATCCTAAAAGTTGTCCACTGTATCATATAAAATGATATCTGAGTTCATTTCCAAGTATAATGCACACTGTTTTGCTGGCTAATGGTCATTAATAGTCTAGAGTTGCTAATTATTTGTTAAATAATTCATGCTTAAGTTATTCTTTATTATTAATATCTTGACATGTGTATATGCATGCGTTGAATATAGGCCATATGCAGCCAATTTTCAATTATCCATACTAATGGATCTGTATGTAGATATTCATATTACCTGGAAATCAAAAGAAGTTGTGCAAACTACTTTATTCAGTAATCAACTGTCCTACAGGAAGGACCAAAAAGATGACATGGGCTGTAACTTTTCCATGCCTTTCTATACAGAAAAACATACCTATCATTAAGTAGGGAGAGATCTATTGGAGTCATCTGGATACCTTCCTCCTATTTTATTTCATAAGGAAGAGGACTTCACAACAAAAAGCATCAAACTGAACCTCAAAATAGCCAAAGTGAGTAGATCTGGTCAAAAACAAAAGGAACACTTTATAGTATATGAAGGTCAACTTGAATACTTAAATATGCCATATTTATCATGCCACTCAGAGGATTGTAACTAAGCTTTAGTGAGAATTCCAAAAATCCCCCTATAAACAAATGCTGCTCAACATTGTCACTAGTATCCATTCATCAAAGCTAATGATTTATTCAGATAATATTCAGGTACTATTCTGAAAACAGAAATCCTAATAAAATCTCAGGAGTGTTGGTATGTTTTGCTTCCGGTAAGTAATTCTGAGTCCTTTTGTTCTCAAGAAGCTAGTGGTATGAAAATATGGCTAGATTTTGAGTGTAAAGATTGCCCTTGAGAATACTACCTGAATGCTATAGAGCCCACCTTGGCTGCCAAAATAAGAGAAGGAAACTAACAACAGACTGAGCATTTACTACTACTCAGAGTATTTTTATTTTATACAAGCCTACTATAGTAAACCATTTCTTTAAAAATAGAAAACAATAGACTAAAGTCTACTATATTTGTTCATAAATCAACATGTATAATTCATATTGCACACAGCTGTAGAATGACAATTAGGATTAAGGACTCTGGAATTTAGATGATCAAGGTGCCCATCCATGCTCTACCACTTTCTTGCTGTGTGTTCTTACCCAAGTCACTGAAATACTCCTGACTTCAGCATCCTCATTATCAAAATGGGGAAAATGGCTTCTACTTCATAGGATTGTTGGGGGGATTAGTTAGCAACAAATGTAAATGCTTAGAGTAGTGCCTTGGCACATAGTCAGTGCTGTTTGTTTTCCCTATAATTGTCACTTCTATTATTTCCTTGTGAGTTACAGTGACAGTTGGATGCTAAGATGATCTACAATGATCCCTACTCCCTGGGGTCCACACTCTTGGATAAATCCCTTATCTTTGTGTGTAAATGGGACTGTAAATCACTTCTGGTCAGTAGAACCAAGTAAGGGTGATGGTTACATAAAGTTAGGTCACATCAAATGACTTGCTGGTAGACTCATCCACTTGCATGTATTAATCAAACAAGTTGCCATGCTGGAGAGGTCTACATGGAAAAGACATGAGGGCAGTGATAAGACAAGAGGGTCTGAAGTTCCCAATTCCAATCGCCATCAAGGAAATGGATTCTCTCAAGTGAGTTTGGCAGCAAATCCTTCCCCAGTTGCATCTCCAGATGGGACTCAGCCTTGACTTACACTTTGATTGCAACCTGCAAAAGACCCAGCAGCAGAGAACCACCTAAGCCACACCCTGATTCTTGAACCACAAAAACTGTGATGATGAATGGTGTGTTGTTTTAAACCACCAAGTTTTCAGAAAGCAGGTGTTGCAGCACTCAACAGAGATATGCCTAGATCACGCTTAACCCAAAACAGTTGCTCGAGTAAATATTCATTCTCTCTCTCACCTCGGCTATATATTTTTCAATCTGATATTGCCTAGAAATCATTCTTTAAAGTAATATTTATTAAAACATATACACATGAGATTAGTCCATACTTGGCTTACCTCTCCTTTGGTAATCATATCTCTCTTGCTTTGATCCAGTTGCTGCAACAATACTAACCATTCTTTATGAAGTGCCTGGGTGTGCATGTGCCAATTGTGTGGTAAGCACCTTACCCTTGTTATCTCACTCAGTCTTCACAGCAATCCTAAAATGTGACTACTAATACCTTCATTTCACAGCTCAGGACACTGGTGTACCGAGAGATCGAGGTCCTCTTCCATAAGGCTACGTGCTCTGAATTTGCCAGACAAAACAGCACAAAGTCACTGCTATTTATACACATGACTTTTCTCTAGATAAATACTTATTTTTATGCAAATAGCGCTGAAGATGACCAAGGTGTTATTTTTCTTCTTTCTTCATTTCTCTCACCTAGAAAATCCTCATGCATCGGTGGCCATTAAGCTTCTCTTTCTCTGTGTGTTTACGTGGCAGTCACACAATACTCCTGCTGAAGGTCAATGCCATCATTTGGGGATCTACCTTAAGGGACATCTTCATACAGAGTACTACCTGAAAACAAGGTTGTGACTTCAGCAGCTCAGAGTGGGGCCAAGTACTCTCATCACAATATGCAAAGGTACCTCCAAAACAATTTTTTTCTGTCTAAAGTAAGGCTTAGGCAGCAACCGAGCTCAGATTTATGCCCAGAAATATCAAGTTCAAAATGATGGCCCCCGTGACAGTCATAACTTACCCTCAAGCACACAGGTAGTAATTTCAGTTGTTAGGTTATAGTAGGAGTACTGCAGTCTAAAATATGGTTGTGATATGTTCCGATTACAGCTAATACAAGGTTGGTTAATTTAGATTTCCTTCACTTGCAGGTTGTTTATATTTATACATGAGCTGATTCACTTGAGTGTGATTTTTGCACTTAAAGAAATGTGCATTTCAAATTCAAGGGGTAATAATTGCTTGCAAAATTAAATTAACGTAGTTAGAGCTTAAAATAGGTAGGGCTTAAGCTCAACACTCGATGACAGGTAGTGGGAATAAGATATCCTCAGAGCACATTCAAATATTTAAGTTAAGGAGACTCTGAGGAAGGAGGGCTCTCTTGTTTACAAGGCAGGAGAGAAGCTTCAAGGTTAAAACAAACCCTACAAGCCAATATGAGCATTATGTTTTATGTCCTAATAATACAGATGCATGCATATAAGTATTTCTTTTAAATGCACTCAGATATTTGGAGTCTCCAAAAACAGTCTAAAGCAGATATGAGCATTTAATCTTAAAAGCTAGTATGTAATCTTGTGCCTGGATCTGAAAATAAATTCTGAAGAAAAGAGAAACAGGATATGAGAGAAAAGGAAGCAATGTATATTTAGCTTTCCCTTCTGTTTGTATTTTTCAGGTACTGGTGGCTACTTGAAGAAAACCATGAGTGGACTTGCGTAGACAACTGCATTATCTGAGTCCCTTTCAGTCAAGCTATAGAAGTGTCTGGGCTACATCACTTTCCTCAGAGAAATAGATTCAGAAATGACGTTCAGAGACCCAAATTCTCCTTTGTCCATAAATACTACCTATTTTTATATGCAAAGATATCGAGCTAGGCTCACACACACGCCAGGATTTTTTTTTTTCCTTCATGCAAAACTTTAATTATGTGAAAACTCTGAGCCATGGAAGTGGAGGAAGAAGTTTGAGTTCACTCAGAAATGGCAGAAAGATTTAGAATCATTCTAAATGGGTAAGAAGCACAAGAGGATGGGGGAGGTGCTACTTAAAACGGAAAACTCGCTGGTTTGAAAATCAGTTGGTCTTTCACTCCAGCTCTGAATTCCCAATTATCCAAGTCTTAGGTTTTAGAAAATACAATTTGCTTAGAGAACCAAACTTCTGTGACGGAACCAATACAGTCAAGTAATCCCATGAGCATCTCCCTCTGCCAAAGGTTCATTAAGTGAGATACATTTTAAAGCAGCTAGTTGTGCTCCTGGTACGGTTCCTTGGACCCACCACCTGGGCTTTGCCTGGCAACTTTTCAGAAATGGAAAATCCTCCAACTTCTGTCCACTTTTACAGAAAGGTTGGGAAGCGGAATGCAGACATCTGTGTTTTAACAAGACCCCGGTGATTCTGATCCAGACTAAAGTTTGAGAACAACTTTGTTTAAAAACAAATCCAGAGAAGCCCAGAAACTGGCAAGAGAATAGTCAGGAAAAGAAAAAAAAAAAAATCGAGACATTTCTGAGAAAATAGAAAGTCAACTGGATCAGATCCTCAATGCAACCAACCAAGAGAAAACAACAAACCCTGTCTCCTATAGGAAAATGCCTGCCGCTCAGAGCAGTTCAGGGAGAGGATTTCCTCCTCAGAGAAAGGGGTGGGGAGCTGCCACTGTGGGGTGTGGGGTGTGGAGGATCCCTCGGTGGGTGGTTAATTAGGAGCCTCGGCTGAACACCTGGTCTGGACTGCCCCCTGCCCTCAGGCCCGTGCCCCTCCCCACCCACCTGGGCCAAGTCACAGGCTGCTGCGCCCTCACCTGTCACAACAAGGGTTTTGGCTGGTGCCAGCAGAGGACTGGCCCCAGGTGGATATTGATGGAAAAGCTAAGTGGCCCCAGAACAGGGATCTGAGGCTGCCGCTCCCCAGCAATTGTTACTGACAAACAAGGTCATGGCTACAGGTCGGCAAACAGGGATTCCTCATTACCGACAAGCACATCAACAAGGACTGCAACCACCCACAGGCGCACCCCCTCAGAGGGTCTCATCAGCGACACAGGGCCCCCAACTTAGGACAGTCGACTTACGATTTTTTTTTTTTTTTTTAAAGCTGGTGCAGAAACTATACAACGTCAGTAGAAGGTGATCTGGGAAGTTCAGCCTTTCCCGGCTGGGCCCCATCTTCATGGCCATGTGGTCTGTGTGTGACCCACGAATCCCCACCGAATCCCCACCGCTGTGTTCCTGCGTTTTTGGTTCTTTGAGGTTTCTGCCTCACATGTCTACAAAATGCCCGCCTGTGCCTGAGGTAGTACTTTCTGTATATAATAGGTCTTGTGTTAGATGTTCAAATGTAGGATTGATACAGGACAGTGATGCTGTTGAAAATTGAATAGGCACCAAAACGCCCTGGTGGGTAGAATCTGAAACCAAAGAAAATGGGAAGTGGGAAATAGGGGGATAAGAAAGAGAGAGGAGGGGAAAAATAGGAAAAAAAGAAGGAAAGGAAGGAGATGAGAATGGCGGTCTGAGAGAACAGGCCCACGTGGTCTGGGAAGCCCCCTGAAGAGCGAGCTGGTGGTGGCAAGGAGCCATGGTGACCGGCAGAAGAGTGGCCAGTGTGGAGAATGTGGCACCGGAGCGAGCAGCATAGTGAGCTGGTACCTGGAGATAGTCAGGGATTTGGAAAGTTGATTTGTGCATCAGCAATTGTGGAAGAAATTTGAAGAACCTGGGAGAAGTGGAACAGCTCGGAACACTAGCAAAGAAGCAAAGAGAAGATGCTGGAGAAAAACTGGACTTTGCAGTGGCTGCCTCAGGTTTGGAGGAGCAAAGGGCCACCATCTTGGACATGTGTCTTTGGGACTTTCGGAACTGAAAATGGTGACTAGGGTAAAATAACTGCCACTTTGGGCTTTAAGGACTTTTCATTTTTCCCTGTTAAACTCCCTTGTTAATAAAATGCTGTTGTTGAACTGCATTTGAGTGGCAACTGCTACAGGCAGATGATGCAGACCTGTAGTCTGTTGGGTTAGCAGCTTTTGCCCCTTTTCGACCCGATATGAGGATAAGTTAACTGCTGTTCCGAGCAGTTAAGGTTGGCAAATGTAAGTTATCCTAATGTTCCATAGATTAGGTGTACTGCATACATTTTTGAATGATGGCATTTTCAACTTTTGATGAGTTTATCCAGAGTTAACCCCATCATAAGTGGAGGGAGAGTTGTCATAAAAATAAGCTAAATGAGCAAAGAGAACTTTAGAACCAGTTAATCAGGGATTGAGGAGAGCTGTGCGTAGCAGAAAATCCAACTGAAAGTGAATAGCAAATGAGCTGTTTTCTTGTCACATAGGGACAGCCAGCTATTGTGGTTTCTCAATGATGACTCAAGGAACCCCCCCTTTTCATCTTTCTGCTCTGCCATCCTCGGTGGAGTTTTAATCCTAATAGCTGCAAGATAGCTGCTGACAGTTCAGCATCCCATGAATGAAAAAGAAGTGAAAAAGACAAACCCAACAAACTTGGAAATTATGTTTGATAGCCACACCTAGGGGCAAGTTTTAACAAATCACAACAACTAGAATAGAGAGTGGTCAGCAGTGAAACGACAGAGATTCTACCACTTGTGGGTAATTATTATCTTCAGAGAAATTTAAGGATATTTTGCCTCTGTGAATAGTTTTAAATACAATTGACAGAATAACTCAGTCTATGGACTAGATAGAAGAAGGGACAGAGTCAAGGATTGAATCGTGACTTTGGACGTCAAACTAAATTTTAGAAAAATTCCCAGAGCTGAAGTCTTAGTTTAGAAAGATTGAATTTTAAGTTGAAAAATTGTCAAATAATCATGAAGGAATTTCAGAACACCAAAGGTGTTTGGAATCTCAAACGGGATCCTAAAGCTATAAAGGGGGTTAGCTATCCATGTTAGTGAGGACTATACCCCTCTGTGGGCTGGTCTTCCACCCTGAAATCCCTGAATGAGCAATGCTGGCCTGGAACACAAGACCCCTTGGGTGTCTAAAGATTTGGTCCTTCAAGCAGTTCTCTTCAAGAATATGGCCCTATGCATGGACTAAGAGATAGAGACCAAGTGAAAGAATAAAGAGACTATCTTTACTGAGTGTGTGGTGTTTCTTTCACTTCAATCAAAACTAAATATAAATATGACGTGACTCGGGAAGTGAAGACAGTTTGGAATACACGAAGGTAAGCAAAATTATACAAACAAGTGAAGAATAAAGTGTTATAAAAAGATATAGTAGAATTTGGCAGAAGTCAGCAGATTGTATAATATTAGTGTTGTACAAAATAGAATGTAAACAAAAAATCATGTATTGGCTTTTTTAAATAGATACGTTATATTTATAAAAGATACAAGTCACAAAGAATATGTAACAGTAGTAAAATTTCATGCATCTCTGAACAAGCTGTGAAATCTATAAAGCGAAACTGACAGAAAAACAATAAGAAGTGTGAGATTTTGGTACATCTCTCAGAAACGGATCAAATACTTTTTAAAAAGCAACAAATTTGATCCAACATATTAGTTTAGTTATCTTTCTATTGGTATAAAAGAAAGGTTTATTATTTGGAAGGACCAATAAGAGAATCATTTGATGAGAAAAAATTTTAAAAGACAGAAAATAGCATGGAAAATTAGAACATATCAAGCTACAGATAGGTTTTTTTTTAACAGTTCCTTTCTCTTTCTTATTTTATTTAATTTTTAAAATTTATTTTTAATTGCAGTAATATTGGGGTACTCTCATCAGGTACTGACACCACAGACACCCTCCACCAATTCACCCATAGTCCAACACCATAGTTCATTGTTTTCACCCCTCCACAACCCCTACCCTTTCTTGGTATTTAAGCTCTACAATTATCTTTCAAAAGTTAGTTTTTAAGCTAAGACAAGACATGTTTAATTATAAGATGAGATAAAGTATAATTTTGATATAAAGTATAATTTTGCTCTAGTAAGCCCTAAAATCTATATCACAAAGATGATTTCTAAGGGGGAGGGGGGGATTTGATTCAAAAACAGGTAAAAATATATGAAAAAAACATAAGAAATTTGAAAGATAAACCAAAACCAGCCCTAAATATTATTGGGCCTAAAAGTAAACCAAGACTAGAGTGTTTTTAAGGCAAGCCTACCAAATAATCTTTGTTATTAGGATGAACCTATAGAAATTGGTGCCCAATTTTGACAATAAAGCTGGAAAACATAAGACAAATAAGACTTCTTGTAAAATAGATAAAAAAGACAGTGAGGTATTAGTTTATAAAATCTGCTATGTCTAGATGGGGCATATACAATGAATACAAGGTGAGTCAACTACAGTAAAGTGAAATTTGAGAAAAACAACTTGAAGTCAGAAGGACTGTACTAGAGTGCAGATCACTTAGTCTGTCTGAGTTCTAATAAGTCTATCTTTAAAATCTCTTCCAACTTTAGCAGTGATGAAAATAAGATTAAAAAAAAATAAGGAAGGCTTTATTTTAGGTAAAATTGTTTTATAACACTATATATGATTTAGATGACTGAATTAATAACTCCTCAGATGTATGTCACTACAGCATCCCATCATCAAAACTCCCATAGTTCTTTACCATAGACCACTGGAGACCATAGACGTCCCCTTTTCTCCTCACCCCCTTTTCCCTTCCCCCTTCAATAGTTTCAATTCCACAGTTATATTTCTAGGATTTCTTTCCTACATTTACACTCTCTGTTTTGTTCCTCTATATTACACTTATGAGTGAAAAAATCAGGTACTTTTATTTTTCCTGATTTATTTAACTTAGCAGAATCTCTTCAGTTACATTCACATTGTCACAATTAGCAAGGTTTTATCTTTTTTATAGATGAGTAATATTCCATTTTATATACATAAGAATATATATACTCTTCTCTCACTGCACACTTAACTCTATAACTTGGCTATTGTAAATAAGGCTGTAATGAACAAGATGGGCATATAACTTTTCAATTTAGCATCTTTGAATCCTTCAGGAAGATGCCTATGAGTGGAATTGCTGGGTCATATGGTAGATTTCTAATATATTCAGAAATCTCCTTACTGTTTTCTATAAGGGTTGGACCAGTCAACAATCCTACTACATTATATGAGGGTTCATGTTTAGACTTTTTTTGTAATGCTTTCATCAAGGATCATAAAGTAAAATACTTTAAATATATATGTAGATGAAAGTGCCTTTTGAGTCTTTTGTTAGAGCCATTCTTAATAACTTAATGAAACATTGAGAACTGAATTATAAGAAAAGGAATCAGACATTACTTAAAATTTGCTAATACTCATAGAGTAGTTATAGAAGATAAGTAACTAGATTGGACCTGTTAACTACTAAACACTATGCAAGCACATATTTCTCAAGAATTAGTTTATGAATTTGAGAACTGGTAGTCCAAAAATGGTACTTTCCAGGCACAAAGAGAAATACCTTTTCTGACACCTTCTAAGACTGCCAGTTCCTCCTTTGTTATGATGTATTAATAATGAACTGTCCTTACTCAACTTTACAACATATAATATCACAGACCATCCATTAGATAGAATATTATGCAATCAATAGAAAAGTTTATAAAGGTAAAAATATTTATCTGTATTGAAAATCCCTCTAAAACAGTGCTAGGAAGCAGAATATAATATTATCAATACAATGCAAACCACTTTGCTAAAAACGAGCACATATATATGTATATAAAATATGGAGTATATGTAAGTTTTGATCCTTCACCATCTGAATTCATTCTTTCCTCGAAATCAAAGTAAAACTGATGCCCTTCAGTTTTTCTGAGGGCATCACCCTTTCCTTAATGGTCTGCTTTTGCACATCACTCCCTTCATCTGATAGCATTTTCTTTAAGGACAGACACCCAAAATTCATTAATCCTGAGAGTATCATGAACATAAGGCAGGTGGATGTAATGACCATTAGAAAATTTTGAGGACTATGGAAGGGAATTACTATAGTACATGATTAAAATTGCCTAAAACTAGCTAGAATTAAGGATAATTTTTTCTATTATGTATTAATTTTAATAAAGCACTATGGTACCTGCATCCAAAATAGATTAATGAAAAAAATACTATATTTAAAAATTAAATCCAGTATATAAAAGCATTTAGGACATGATTAGGAAGGAATTCTAAAACAATAAGGAAAGACCAATTTTTTAATAGACAACTAGCAAACAATTTTTTAAAAGTGAAATTCCTCATCTCATTCCAAAAGAAATGTAAGATGGTTTATGAAGATGTATATAGACATCAACATTCAACACTAAATATTAATAAAACTTTTAAAAAGCAATAAAACATTCAACGTTAATAAAAGTGAACACTGGTAAACTCTTAGAGCAGGGGAAGGAATTTGTGAGATACAAAAGAAAAATGGAAACTAGAAACTGAAAAACAGTGGAAAGGAAATAATAAGACAAGAAAACAAAGGTGTACTAACAATGGTGTTTCTGCTACCATTATTCTTAGGATGCTAGCATCTGAACTAATTTAAAGTCCATCAGTAGGACTTAGTTTTGCGTTATGGTTCTTTCATATAAAATACTACAAATACTACAAATTAAAATAATGCATGCTTATATTTATTGGTAGAAAAATTTATTCTCACTGTATTAATAAATAGAGAAGAGAGGAAGTATTTCAAAACTATGTGTATATAAATATATATTAAAAAATGTTAAACTTAGAAGTAAAATTGTTAAAAAAAAAAAAAAAAAAAGTAAAATTCCTTCATCACAAAGCTTCCCGTGGTTCCTAAATGCCTACAGGAGCAGTCAGGCTTTTTAGCATTAGCATGACATACAAAGGTTTTTACATCAAAGGCTCCTTTTTCTCAGTCGAGAAAATGTACTTCATTCTCATAAATCTATCATCCTGTCCCAAAAGTGTTAGCAGGCAGACTGAGGGGCACTGCGGGACCCCAAATTTATACACTGTAAAGGGGTCTGCCATCTGCTACATATAGATAAAGCATATTCTTAGGGTATGATGTTTTTAATGGGATAATTGTGCAGAGAGATAGAAGAAAAAAGATAGTTTCCCAAATGACACACCCAAAATTACCTACTGCCTCTGGGGTAACAGGGTCAGCCTAAAGTGGGGGCACTGAGGTCTGAGAGGTGTCTGCAAGTCCCAGGCACGCTCTGGTGGGTAACCAGCAAAAGGGGGTAAAAGGGACCAGGCAAAAGGACAGAGATGAGCAAAATCAAAATCATCAGCTGCCATTGTCAGCTTCCCCAAGGGTCTCTGTATGTCTCCATTCCATGTGTCTCATCCAGTTCCCCAGGTCCCAGGTATAAGTTCAGAGAATCACTTTTTCTTCTCGAAAGTCTCTGCTTCACAGCCATCTCTGCTCTATATGTCTCCCCTTTGTTGCCTTCCATGCTAAATAGCTTTACCTGGGTGCTCAGCTCTCCCCCTCACTAGAGGAGGCAGAGAATATGGAACTATCCCTTTTATGTGAAGGTACCTCGGTGACATACATGCTGCTATGTTTATACGGTGTTCACGTTCTCTCAACCTGGAAGGGGAAATGTTCCATGTTTCCCTATTAAGGAAATGATCTTCATGTTCCAATGTCACTTTTCACTTGAAGCCCTTATTAACCCCAGCCTCACCCACCCCTACATTCTCACTGCATAGTGCATAATACATACACCTTTTCATACATCAAAATTTTGACATCCCTCCTTCATGTACTGCGCTGAGTTTATGTTCATTATAGATGTTTCAAAGAGTTCATTTTTGTTAACGGCACGTGGCCATGGTTCTTGAGTTCCTCCTCAAGACAGAAATGAGGATTCTAACTCTAGCAGTTGATTCTGAATGCTCTACAGACACCTCAAGGATGAGTGTCTCTAAATAACAGCCTGTTCTTTATATAGTCCACAAGGAGCCTAACACAGAGGTGACATCAATCTACTTGTGGGTGAAAGGGAAGAGGATTCAAGCATCATTGCATAGCCCCAAGAGAAGATGTTTCTTCATGTGCTCAGAAAATGGAGGACAAATCCCACACAAAACCAGAGATCTTAGTATAATAATGAAGCACAAGGTCAGTGTAAGTTCAAGATTCTTCTCAAGACACAGGCATCACACACTGTATCCAACCAAGCAGTCTATGGCCAGCAAGGACTCTTCTTTCTAGTTGCAGCCTGCTGAGACAACTGATAAAACCAAAGAAGTTACTAGGAATGAGTGTTAAGTAATGATTTTCTGTGAATTGCTTAGAATGATGTATAGGCACTATTGTTAATGTTCTTGCTTCCAAAAATATATGCAAAGGGAAAGAAGAAAGAACTTCCAAGAAGCCCTCTGACTCACATTATTGTGTAGTACATCTATTCCTAGTATTTTGGAAAACCTCCATACTATTTTCTCAACAAAACTGTATGAAGGTTGCACTTTCTCCATATCCTTGTTTTTAGTCTTTTTGATATGGGTCATTCTCAAAACTGTGAGATGGTATCTCTCATTGTGGCTTTGCTCTACAATTACTTGATGAAGAGCAAGGATAAGATTTTTTTTTCATGTGCCTGTTGGTCATCTGTATTTCTTCTTTGGAGAAATATGTCTCTTTAGTGATTCTGTCCATTTTTTCTATTGAATTTTGGGGATTATTGTTGTTACATTGTTTGAATTCTCTGTAGATCTTGGGTATTAGCCCCTTGCAAGATGCGTAAAGTGCAAATATTTTCTCCTATTCAGTGGAGTGTATTTTCACTTTAATGGTAGTTTCTTTCACTGTGCAGAAGCTTTTTAGCTTTTTGGCTTCATTTTTTTTCTTTGCGCTTATTCCCCTTGTTGTTGGAGAAGAATCCCCAAAGATATCACTGAAGCCAAAGCCAGGTGGTATTTGTCTTTGTTTCTTTCTGTGTATTTTATGGTTCAGGTATAGCATCCAAATCCTTAATCCATTTTGAGTTATTTTTTTCTGTTGTATTAGATAGTGATATAGTATCAGTCTTAAGCATGTGTCTGTTCAGCTTTTCCACCACCATTTATTGAAGGTTTTTCCTTTCTCCAGTGTATATGCTTGGCTCCTGTGACATATGTTGATGCTCCATATGGGTGTGGGTTTATTTATGGAATATCAATTCTATTCCATTGGGCTATATATCTATTTTTAGTTCAATACCACGCTGTTTTGATTATTATTGCTTTATAGCACAGTTTGAAGTCTGGGCTGTGAGAACATGGTTCTCCCCCCACCCCTTTTTTTTTTCCAAAATTGCTGTAATTACTGGAGATCTTCAGTAGTTCCATGGATTTCAGTAAAGTTTATTTTTTGAAGAATGCCATTGAAACACAGGTATTGTACTGAATCCAAAAATTGCTTTGGGTAATATGGTCATTTTAACAATGTTCTTTTAATTCATGAACAGAGAACATCTTTCATTTCTTCATATTTTGTTTTATTTATTTTACCTATGTCTTAATAGTTTGCCTATTAATAATTGTACATATCCTTCACTTCCTTCACTAGGTTTATTCCTAGATTCTAATTCTTTTTGATGCAATAGTGAATGGAGATTGCTTTCTCAATTCCTTATAGTCTATATCATTGTTTGCATAAAGGAATACAACTGATTTTACAAGTTGATTTTGTAATCTGTCACTTGACTGAACTGATTTATTGTTTCTATTACCATATAATCCAGCAATTTCACTACAGGGTATATACCCAAAGAATGCCAAAACACTAACTCAAAGAAATATGTGCACTCTTATGTTCGCTGCAGCATTATTTATACAAGACTAGGTGTGGAAATAATCTATGTGCTCAATGAAAGATGAGTGGAGTAAGAAGATATGGCATATATGCACAAGAAATGCTATTCAACTATAAAAAAAAGATGAAATCTTGCCATTTGCCACACTGTAGGTGAAATTGGAGGAGATTATACTAGGAAAAATAAACCAGAGAAAGACAAATACTGATTTCACTCATATGTGTTCTAGAGAGAAACAAAACAAAGGGACAAATAAAACCAAAGTAAAACAAAGCCTAAATTTGACTGTCAACTTAAAGGCTACAAGAGGAGGAGGAGCAAAGTGGAAACAAAGATGAAAGAGGATACACAACAGGGAGGGGGGACCAGGGGGAATGGCCAAGGAGGGGAGGTGGTGAGTGACCACGGGGGGATTACAATGGTGTGAAATACATATATAAATAAATTATCTATTAAACAAAAGATGAAAGAGGACCCAGTGGATCATGGTTGATGATGGTAGGTGTTCTTTGTGGTGAGTATGCTATGGTAACATACACCTGAAGAAGAATGAGTCCATACCTCTGAATCATGAGTCCATACCTCTGCAGTAATGAAAGAGAAAAGATGTATTGAGAGAAAATAGCCACAGGATTATCAAAACCTTTTCAACCCCCAAAGTAGACAGTTCCATGGGTTGGAGGATGAACAAAGTATTCTAATAATTTTTATGATCCTAAACACTGTTTCCTCCTAAAATCACTGAAAAATGGGGTTAAAACTTTCAAATATGTGATGTGGGTTGACTAGCACCTTCTCTAAAATACCTTTCCAAGCCGGTATGAAACTGCCACCAACAACCAACCAAGAATAAATTCTTATTGAATTAGCTGATTAATTCCCAGCAGGTGAAGAAACAATGCAGAGAGAATCTTGGTATGGATTTGGTAAAGGCTAAATCCTAGATGAGGAGAGTAGGGACAAGTTGAGAACAAAAAGGCATTCAACGGGACTTAAAGTTGGACAGTTGTGCAAATCACTCTCTGGAAAATTTCCAAGGCTAATTTCCCAGCAAGATGAAAATACTAATAATGATTGGAGATAATTACCAGTTCTCATAGAGTTATGATAAATGTTTTGGCCTGTTATAGATCAAAAGAAAAAAAGTGTTCCAAACATGAATATGTCTTTACATTAGGCAGACACACCTTGAACCTCTAACTCAACACAGATGTTCATACTTTGGCAAATGGCCTACACATGTCTGTGTATCTCAGGTGTGTAGGAAAGAGTCATGGCCGATCTTTTGGCAGCGGGCTGGAGAAAAGGAAGGGGACCATATCTGATACAGAAATCTGTGCCTACACACAGAGCATAGCCTACCAGTCCGTGCTCTATGACTAATGATCTACTTTCTTTCGATTAAACTCCTGCTTTGCACATAGTTCTGCCCTGAGGATGCTGGGATAAGAGCAGGACTGTGACACCATCAGAAATTGACCATGCAGACCAGGATGCACCAAGGTCAAGATCATTCGAAAGCTGAAAGCAAATGGGATTGAACGTGAAAAATATATGTATTCTGCCAGCCAGGGTGGCACACGGCTTTAATCCCAGCCCTAGGACGGGAGTCTGAGACTGGGAATCGCTTGTGTCCGCGGGTTTGAGACCCGCCCAGGGCCACATAGTGAGACCTAGTCTCAAAAAAAAAAAAAAAAAAAAAAGCTGGGAGTGGTGGTACGTGCCTGTAATCCCAGCTACCTGGGAGGCTGAGGGTGCGGATCGCTTTAGTCCAGGGTACCCGGGGCAATGGGAGTCTGCAGTTCCCAGGCAACATACCATGACCTAGACTCAAAAAAAAAGAAAGAAAAAAAAAAAAAAACATAGAGAGGATATATGTATTCTTAGAATGTAGGCAATGGTGAACGTAAACTATGGAGGGCTGTTCTGATAAACTGATTCACTTATGACTGACTTTTTGTTCAACTCACCATAAAAGAATCAGCTAGAGATATGACAGAACGGTTTCTTCATGTGGTGAAGCTATCTAAATAAACAGGCTTCTTACAGATTTGATTCTTATCTCTGCTCATTGACCTTTCATAAGACAGGAAGTAGAACCCGGCATTTCCGGTGATACTTTCTGAGGTAGGATTTGCCCAGCTTGGTTCATCCAGTGACATCCTGGGCTTCAGGTGGAGCAGGGAAGCAGGGAAGGGCCCTGGAAGGGCTGCCGTGCACAGCAGCTGCCTGAGAGCAGATGCAGAGCGCAGCTGTTTGGCTCAGACAGCAGCAGAGAGGAAGAACATTCCTGCTGCCACAGAAGTCAGCCAGGAGAGCTGCTATTCTTGCAAATTGGTCTATATTAACTACATAATTCAAGGGCTAAAATTAAAACAAAAACGAACCTGCGATTTCTGGAACTGTCTTCAAACATTCCAGTTGTACCAGCGCTTCTTTTCCTGCAGCCAGCCATGCTCTGAGGCTCGAAAAGAATGTCCTCTAAACCAGAAAGTCTGAAGAGCGTTCTCCAAAGATCCTTGAGGGAAACTCATTGCGATGGCAAGAGAGGAAAGTTCAAGATGATTCAGAGATGACAAACGTGGAGAACAACTTGTGACGATGGGGTTGGAGGAGGTCATCTTAGATGATACATGAGGAATCTGCTCAGATGAAAAGAGCAAGAATACCCCTAAAGACAGAACTGTACCACAAGGACCCAAAGCACAGAATCATACACAGGATACATTACATGGGGATATGTATATATGTTAACGAAGAGGTGATATCCAGAATATTTAACAACTGCAGAAGCAGCACAGGGTGACCAGCTGTCCTAGTTTGTCAGAACTAAAGGGTTTCTTGACATGGAACTGTGGTACTAAAACTGGGATTGTCCTGGGCAACAGGGAGGTATAGTCGCCTGATGCAAGAATGCTAATAAACTAGAATAGATGTCATATGTCGCCCGTGTGACCTTCTAACTAATCATGCCTCCTATTGGAGACTATATGTACTTGGTGAATCTGGGACTCATGCATTCCTATATTCAGTTCCCAAAATTTCTCAAGCTTTCTTCTGCCTCTTTGCCTTTCACCTAGAAAATCTCTGGCCAACATCTGTCATTGCCTGCAGGAAGATTGCTTGACTCGTTAACCTCAGAATTAGGTACATCTTACTGTTGTCCCTACGACTCCATATTCATTCCTATATTTAGATTTTGGGGAAAGAGATGAAGCAGAAAGACAATTCCGAAGAAGCAAGTGCCTGATCACAATTACCTAAAAATGAGGAAGAATCCATCAGCAGCTCTATTGTTAGCATCTGTGTAAATCCTCAGTCCTAAATTCTGAATCAAAGTAATTTTATCACAGTTGGTAACATTCTCCAGGGAGCCACTAAAAGCTATTAGGGGCGTTTGTACTTGTAGCCAGGGTCCCAGGCAGAACAAAAAAGAATCTGAATCCAGGGATTTCTGATGCAATTAGGAAGACCCACTGATTCCGCAGGTCCAGGCTACAGTCCTGGTAAAAGAGACGTATTTCTCTTGAGATCACATTAAGCGTATTATCTCCGAGAAAATAATTAATGTTTGTCCTTGGCAAGTGTAATTAGTAAGGCACCAGCAGACCTAGAGCCCTTCCAAGTCCAGGAGACTAGGAAATGGAGGAACTCGGGGTACCCTCCCCACCCTGAGCCCATCTCCCTCCCAAAGCCACCTTGAGACAGCAGGATTCAGGAAAGAAGCAGAGCTGAACATGTGCCTTCTGGGGAAAGGAGCAGTTGCCTGAGGTCACGTGATGCAGGGCTGTGCACAGAAGGTCTGTTCAGGTCAGGGTTGGGGGAACGCCCATAGAAACAGAATCAGGGTCCTATCAGGAAACAAATGGTGTGCTTAAGCAGGGCAATCCAAAGAAACGTTGATAATGGATCTATTGACAAAGGCCTGGGCAGGGTGTAGAGAAACCACAAAGGATTAGTGCAATTTCTGGAGCTTGCACAGCAGGTGTTACCACCCTAGGCGAAGGGAGGGAGTGACTACAGAAGTCAGGACCCATAGACAGAGCACAGTGGAGAGTCATCTGATCAGGAGCCTGACACATATGCTGGCAGTGTTCACCTCTCCCTGACTCCTCCTTCCAATGCCCCTGGGAGCCACCAGCACAATCCATGTCAACCTCCTGATGCATGAAGCAGAGTGGAGAAATATAGAGATGCTCTAGAAACAAACACAAGATGCCCAGCATATGGACACTCACATGCCCATGTCTTGGGGACATTTCCTTCAAACGTACAGAACTACAGATGATTTAGAACTTGAATCTTGGCAGTGGTTGAAAGCGCTGATGGCTCCATCTAGGTTAAAATTCAGGCTCTCATTTTGCTTTCCCCCTCTAAGACTTGGTTTACTCACCTGTAAAATAGGCACAATGATAGTACATAGTCACAGGGTTGCTAAGTTTCACTAAAGCATCCACCATAATAAATGGCAAATAGTAAGGGATCAATAAAAATTAATATTCTGTCATTGTGTTTTCATAAATACCATGTACAACATGTTCTTGATGTCCTTTTGAAGAAGCTAAAAGATCAAGGAGCAAAGGGAAAGTAAAGGCATCTTCTCTACCCTGTTCTCTCTGGCACCAAAGAAAGAGGAACCAGGACACACAGGCCATTGTGGCATCCAGGAAACCCAGAATGTCAGAGATCCAGAGAAGACATTTGCAGGAGTGATGGTGAGGCTGGACTTCCCAGCTGACTCATGAAAGTTAAGCATCCACCCCTAGGGAAGCATTGGGAGGTTCAGATATTTCTGTTCTACTTCAAAAGAGAAATGGATCAGAAAAATAAAATAAAGATGATGTTGAATCATCTACACATTATAGAGCAAAATAAAAACTCTCCAGCAATTTGGTTGTGATCTCAGTTCGTATCTAAGAAAGCAAAGAAAACAGGACATTTCTGACAAAAAAGTCATGGCCTCATCAACTTTCTTTGAGAGAACTGGCCACGTTCTATCACATTGGCAGCCATGATACCATCCCAGTGTTTCTTACAACTTGAAAGCACACAATTTTCTATTCAACATAAGTATATCCCACTACATGTATAATCCTCTGTGGTAAAACTTCCTGTTCTGACAACCTGACACAGCTCAGTTAAAAACAGAGAATTAGGATTGGCAGGTTAACAGCATTCTATGGATTTATGAGTCACCAAGTTCAGTGTCAGATCAGAATGCAGATAAAGAAGCAGAACATTACCTCTGCCAAGGGAGTAGGAATGAATGGGAGCAAAGGACCGATGCCAAGGGCATGAGTGACACTGGAAAAATGAAGACAGTAGAAGACAGAAGACAGTAGCCTGCATATCTTGCCTGTTTAGATACAATAATAGATTTCTGAATTTTGGGTGTTTGGTTTTGGACTTTTTTCTATTATAAAATGAATTTATTGAAACATAATTCACATACCTCATAATGTACTCATTTAAAGTACACAGTTTTGTGCCACCATCACCATAGTTTTAGAATATTTTTTTCACCTCAAAAAAGAAACCCTGCAACCTTCAGGTATCAATTCTTTTTTTGTCTGTCCTCTCCTCTTTTTTCAATTTTTTACATATACATATGTACATATATAATTTTTAAAATATGATATTTAATTTTAATATAATATAAATTAATATATTTATATTAACATATTGTTTGATTTTATTTTAATATGATCTATTTGATATATTGAATTAAGTGATATATTTAATATATTTAATTAAATAATAAAATTAAATAATGTTTAATTTTATTTTGATATAATATAAGTTAAAAATATAATATGGTCATATATATACAGATATAAAAAATACATATACATATATATTTTACATCATTGTCTACCCTGAGGTTCTCCCACCACCTTATCGTCTGTGAACCATATTAATCTCTTGTGCCCATCCTTCCCCCAATTTTACTCTCCTCTCCCTCTCTTCCTCTATGCTTCAGTTCTGTTGGCACTTTAAAATTTTTCTTGTTCATTTGTTTGTTTTCCCTACATCCCTCATATAAGTGAGACCATCCACTATTTCTCTTTTTTTTCCTGGCTTATTTCTGCTAACATCTATTCTTTTTCTTCCCCCATCTTCTCCTTCTCCCAGCCCTAACACTAATCTGTTTTTTGTATATTTGTATTTAATTATTCAGACCATTTCATGAACATGGAGAGATATGATATGAGATCTAGTGTAGCTATTTTCTTTCCTTAGCGTGTTCTCAGAGTTCACCAATGTAACATGTGTTTCATCCTGTGAATTCTCTAATATTTATTATATTCCTTTCTGTGGCAAAATATAGCATTGAATGATCTATTGAATGACTGAATATTAGAGCATCAAATGATATACCACATTTCATTTTTCCATTTACCATATGATGAACTCTTGGGGTTTTCCAAGTGAGTGATTAATATGCTTATAAACATTCATGTATAAGTTTATACTTGGACATATATTTTCATTTCTCTTGGGTAGATACATACAAATGGAATTGCTGAGTCAGAAGGAAATTTTATATTTACCTATTTGCAAAATTTTCAGAGTGTTTCCCCACTGTTTCCCCAGATGTGTTTGCAAAATCTGATAATTTGCAAAATTATCAGAGTGTTTCCCCAAATGGCTGCACCATTTGACATTTCCATTTCATTTTCTCTGTTACAGTGCTAATCAATTCAATATCTAAGTGAAAACATAAAATATTGGGTTGGTCTCTATGCCAGTGGACTCCACAAAGGATTCTCCATAATAAAGTTTTCTTCTCATTTGCCCAATAACTCCCATTTATAGCAAGTCACCATAAATCTTAAGAGAATGCAAATAAAAACTGCATTATCCATCCTTTGTTGTATCTCTGTGTGATGCAGTCATCTTATTTATTTATTTTATTCTCATAAAATAAAGATAGAAGGAAGGACATATTAGCAGCTTAGCTCCATTAAGCTGATCAGGAGTCAAAAACACAGGGTAATTTATAACTTGTCATGAGATACAGTCCAGGTTATACTAGAGATAGTGCCATGTATTTCAGTCTCTTCCCTCCAGGAGGAATGACAAGGTATTGGGTGATAAAGTCAAAACATCATGAGTGCTATAAAAGGTCAGAGCATTTGGGGAAAGGTGTGTATTAAGAATTAAAAAGTGAGCATTTTCTGGAAGATCGAGATGTCAGTGACCTAGGCCTTGGAGAGAGAATAAAGAAATTTGAAATTTTGCCAGATTGAGTTGAGAGAACTGACCTATGAAGAAGCAAGACCAGTAACTTGGAAAATGCAAGATAAGCCAGAAAACAATGAGTATTCTAGATTAAGTGGGAAAAAAGTTTCTCTTGTATTTAGTTAAGTAGTGATAAATAATGAATTTAAGTATGGTTGTCAGGTTAAAGAATCTTGTCTTTACTTAATAAGCTGTAGAGAAAAGTGGGCAGAAATTTTATTAAAGAATTTTCATAATAACTATGGTGCTTTAATGATACTATTGTGGCAAAACTATGCAGGGGAAAAAGTAAAGGGAGAGTAATGTGAGATGAAATATCAATTAAAAACTACCACAAAAGCCCAAGCATGAGATAACAAATGTCAAAGTCAGAGGTTCTCAACCAGGCATATTTTCTTGCCCAGGAGATTTTTGTAATGTTTGGAGCCATGTTGCATGTCACACAGGCTGCTTCATTTGGGTGTAGACCAGGCATGCAACTAAACATCCTGCAATGCACAGGAGAACATCTCATAACAAAGAAGCATCTGGTCCACAATTTTAACTGTACCAAGGTTGAAGAAACCTGCTCTAAATTAAGGTAGCAACCATGAAAATAAAAGAAAATGATGGATCATAGAAGCATCTTCAAGGATAAAAACAAAAGGTTTTGGTGGTTAAGTCTGGAAGCAAGCGATAAGGAGCATGTGGTTTATAACATTCATGATTGATAAAATTATAATAGGAAAAGCATAACGTTTTAAAGAAAATTATAGTAAAGGGAAGAAAGAATGTCATAGATATATGTGGTCTTCTCAGTATCTTCTTTGGTTATAACCTCCTCTTCAATCTGTAATATAATTTGTTGGGGAGTATCAAACATTCATTCTACTCCAAATGGCATGTTACTGATTATTTTATAGCCAATCAGAATCTACCAGAGGCTTGGCCTTAGTTTATAAGTCTCTGGTGAGAATGCAATTTGAGCAGATCAACTAGAGTTCTTCCTAGAAGTCTACCCACATCACACAGTAAGTCTGTCTGAGAATTAAACAAACGCACGGGTTGGGGGGGTAGAATTTAAGTGATACTCTTTAAGCTCCTGGTTCCAACTATGCCTTAAATTAAAATTTTAGATTTCCCATTTATGTTATTAATACTTTTCCTATTCTAAAATACTTTTAGTTTTGTGTATGTTAGCATGGAAATTTCATTAAACAGATATAAGAGGGGCAGAAGATCAAATTTATGGGACTAGGTTAAGAGGTAAATTTTGGAAATGAATTTTTTAGAAGTGACAGATGCCAGAACAGTGTGATCCTTGTGACAAAGAAAGAAGTCTTGATATTTCTTTTGTAGTTTATAATAAAATAAAAGAAAATATTATTAATTACTAAGTTGAAGTTATTCAATTAAGATCATTCAGAATCATAATCTGTTATAATAGTAGAGTGATTGGAAATAAATTATTTATGAGTTATTTTGAACTCTTTGTAGCTCTATCACAATTAGAATAAATCTGAATTTGTTCAATTTTGACCTGTCCATGTGTTCAACATTTGTCTGTTTGCTCTTACATCTCTTTGCTCTGGTTCCTTGCTCTGTTCTGCACTACAGAAGGTTAATTTCTGCAAAACACTTTGCCTAGGCTGTCTTGCCAATTGGCTTCTGATTAGTTTGACCGGTGAGCTTCACTGGCAGAAGTTTGGCCTGTGGGAGGTGGAGAGATTCCAGATCATACCTCTTGCTATTGCCAATGTTTTTGGCAGCCACTGTGTCTTCTCCATGGTACCATCTGCCCCCAGGCAGCCTTGCCCCTCGTGGTCCCATCCCCCTCTGGCAGCCCCAACTCCTAATTCTAGTGAACCCCAAACCCTAAACTCTGCTGAATGCCTCCTGGTTTGTCTCTCCAGTCCTAGAAATGCTAGCAACTTTTTACTATTACCAATGTCTCATTTTGCCATTTGCATTTTGCCCTTTTAGCTCTTCCAACAACTGAGTATCAGTTCTCAGAGTTAAAACCTTTATCCGAAATCGCCTGGAGTAAGTGCTCTGTGCTCTGTCTCATTATTTGCTTACCATCTTAGTTTGAGCTGCTATGACAAAAATATTAAAGACTAGATGACTTGAACAACAGCTATTTATCATTTTATCCAGACACTAGAATTCTGACCTCAGACCGCGGGCACAGTTGGAAACCTGGTGAGATCTTCTGGTTTAAGGACATCTGTCCTCTTGCTGTGCCTTCACATGGTAGAAAGAGACAATAGCTCTTATTTTCCTTATGAGACATTAATGCCACTTGTGGGTGTTCCATTCTCATGATCCACTTCGTTTCCAAAGAAAGGCCCCACCAACACATGCCATCACATTAAAGATTAGTGCTTCAACAGGTAGATGTGCAGGGGACACACATTCAGTCCATTGGAGTGATGGGCAGAGGTACAAAGGGAGCCTGTGGACCATTTTGGTCCTTCAATTCAATAAGGCAAGATTCACAAAACTATAGGTGTATATAAAAGTAGGAAGGAACATGTCATTCAAAGTCATATTAGAATGTCAAAAGTATAGCTGTTTCAGCATGGGGGAGGGAGGGGAACACTGTTCATCAAACACTTCAAGAGAAGGTTTAATGGAGGAGATAAGAACAGAGCTGTACTCTGAAGGAGGGAAAGGCAAATAGAGGAAAGCAGAATTACGTGGAGTGGATGTGGGGAAAGAGAGGCAGATAAGCAAGAAGCAGAGGTAGACGTGTGTTCACAGAAGACTAGTTGAAGAGGAGGCGCTGGTGGCTTCCAAGCAGTGCACCAAAGTCACATTGTGGAAGGCCTTCAGAAGCCCACAGAGAATGTGAAATCTGTGGGATCAATTCCAGAAAAGCTGGGTGGAAAAAACGTTGTCCTGTAGAAGATAAAGACTACAGAGCCTTTTCATCTGGCCAATGAAACATAGAACAGAGTGTACAAAAGTGTATAAAAGTTTTTATTCCTATTTGCTGACCCATTTTATAATCTTAAAATCTCAGAGGAGTTAATAAGACCTAAGAGTCATGTAAAAATGGTTAAGATTTATGTTGTTTTTCAGATTGCTAAGCATTTTTTTTATTATACACCTAATCTGGTGCTAAGCCAGGGATGACGAGGTCAGTTTTATTTTTTCCAATGCCCATCTTCCCCCTTCATTATAAGGATGACTCGACATTGCATAAGAGCTAACGAGAAAGCAGGGTGTTCTCCCAGCACCTCCTTTTGACACATGCCACCCGGAATGGTGACTCTGACCTTCAAAACCCAGGATGGAAGAAATGAAGCAATCCTTAGCACAGTCTGTTCACTGCTTTTAAAAAGTGAAAGTGTACATAAACCCAAGGAAAAGGGTGTCATTCAAAATGTGGTGTTATTTTGAGAATGAACATGAAAGGAAACATGAATGCAAAGATTAAAGATTATTTTAGAATTTGTAAGTGGGATACCTGACAGGTGGCAGATGAAATAAAATTCTACAGCCCATCTCAGATTAGACTGAATTTGTTTTGTCATGTGTATTATCATTCACATTAGAAAAGACAGTAAATGTTCTGCTGTTACCTCTACTTTCATTGTGGGAGGAGGCTGCAGAAGTAATATCTTAGCTCTTATCCAGTGCCAGGAATGAATTGCAGTCGGAACAAACAAAAAGACTTAATTATAGTCTTTAAGTGAAAGCAGGAATGGTACACGTGGAACTGAAATTTTATCCAAGACAATTTTTTTTTAAGTGGGGGGGGGGGAAGGAGGGGATGAAGGGAGTTGGAATTTTAGCTTGTGAATCTTAGGTGTTTCTAAAAATTGATATGAATTTAAAAATTAGGTTGGCGTTTTGTGTCTTTGAAAGGAAATTCCACTGATGTTGAACCTATTTTGTTAAGGTACAGAGCAGAGACCTTAAAGGATTGCAACAAACCCTTATGAAAGGAAGACTCCTGACTCAAGCATAGTTTGCAAAAATGTGTCATTTCATCAATACCTTAGCCTGGGGCAAAAGGAGTTTAATGGAAAATAGAAAGAAAAACAAACCTCTTAGCAGAAGACAAGTCAAAACTCACCAGTCTCATCGCCATGGCTTTGGGTGAAATGAACAGGCCGCGAAATGAGACAGAAATCAAAGGGCGTTTTCAGTCCTGAAAAACAACATGGTAAGGCAAGTCAGCTTAATTGTTGCACCTCTCCACCATGATGATACTGAACAGTCTCTGGAGTTTTACAAGATTTTCAGCTAACCCTTAATTGTTAAGTCATTATAACAACCACTGATGTGTCATCCCTGCTATAATTGCTCAAGCTCTTTTCAGCAACTGTTTTGCATTGAGTGTTAGTGTTAAGAGAAGTAAGGCAAATGCAAAATAAAACTACTACTTCTGTCTACTGCATGTGTTCATTTGTTATAAAACATTTTTAAAGGCAGACGCATGGGGCGCCAGGGGAATCATCTTGCTGCTGTAGAAAGGAACCTGAGCTCTGAGCCCTGAGGGTCAAAATCTGCAAAAACAAAAACACAGCAAGGACAAAGAAATGTGTACAGTCCATCTAAGGGCGATTTCAAAAAGCCCCTAAAAGAAAAGAAAGCAATAGTTCTCATGTGGGTGGTTTCTGTAAGAGCAAAGACTTTTGTTCAGTAGCTGCTACACCCTTCACACCTCCCCAAAGTCTCTGCCCCAATATCCCTTATGTTATCAAACCCACATGTGAGGCCCACGAAGGGCATGCAGAGTTTTGACAGTCCCACACAGTAACCCCCTTTGACAGTCCCACACAGTAACACAGTAATCCCACATAATGCCCCCCCATATTGGGGTACAACCCATCACCCACAAAGGGAAGATCTTGATGTCCTTCTAAACATAGCACCCCCACTTCTGCTCAGCCAGAAGGCACAGGGAAAACATGGCACCTGGGAAATCATGGAAAATGAGATCCTGGAGGCAGAAGCAAACCACTTCTGACCACCAGCGCCCCCACCCCCGTTTGCTCAACCCCAGGCCACTACTTTACCAATCAGAAGCTTGGGCAAACACAACTTTTGTCCATCACCTTTTCACATTCCTAAGTATTTCTTTGCTGAATGGATTTAGCCAGTAACTAGAAGAACTGTGGGACGTTTACATGGGTATTTTGATCCATGCTAATGGAGGTTAGAAGAGCTAACCAGAGAGTCTCAGTTGTTAAGCCCACATACTCAGTAGCAAAAGTGACTCATTCCCATCCACATACAAAAATACACATATTGGGATGGAACTGTGATGTTGACCTACATTTCGCTTGAAGTTCTCTCTCATCTATCTCTAGTGGGACAAGAAACACCTTCACTCTGACCAAGGAATTAGGTTAGATCCACACCCATTGGTCTTAGATGGCACTTGGCTAAGCTAATTCTTTAGCCCAGCTGACCTGTGTGCTATGCAGAGTTTTGACAGTCCCACGCGGGTAACCCCTTTCAAGTTGATGCCCCCCATATGGGTGTCTAATCCATCATTCACAGATGATGGGTCTTGAAATCCTTCTAATATCAAAACTACCCAGGGGTAAATTGGCCCGCTCAGCCCTGGAGCTGGAGTTATCTTGTTTTAGAACTGATGCTTCAATTCTTTATTTAACATGAAAGCACAGCGGATCAATAGACGTTTTGAAAATTCGTTCGCAGAAAGATTTATCAACTCTAGCTTTTTTATCATCACTGGAGAAGAGTTTAGAAAGTATATCCTATGACAGGAACAATCTAGAAAAGGAGGAGTTAGAATAAATGTATTCCATAGCAGTGTTACACTAAAGAAAACCACAAAGACTTACAGTAGCGGTTCAGGGCCGACTTTTTTAATATAGGATGACAAAGAATACGGAATGACATCAGCAGCTAAAGTAGAGGGTACACCAGGCTAAAAAATGAAGATAGCATACCCTGAGTGTCTGAAAGGAAGTGAATCTAGGGTCTTTTAAAAATAAAAACCTTTATAATCCTCCTCTAAGAAGATACTATGCTGAGTGTTTTCAAAGATTGTATTGCTGTTTTTCCTGCAGTAGATGAAAGCAGCGTGCAATTCACAGAAAGAAATCAGCTCACAGGACACCAAGAGAATAAGAGGATTGTTAGATGACAAGGAAGACCCTTCTGGATTTCCAGATGCCATTCTAACACCTTCCTGCTGTGTGGCAGAGGTCATTTTACATGAGAGAGTGTTTTTGCTCATCGCCAAAGGAAAAAAGAAATAAAAGATCCCACTAGATATATCGGAGTATGTGTGGGTATTAGAAGAAGAAAATCACTTGTCGTTTGTTGCCGTTGACTTAATACCCCACGGCCCTGTTTCCTAGAGGCCACCAGTCACTAAGATGTATCGCTTTGCACCTTCTTGGAAGCCACTTGAAAGTCAGCAGATGGTTTCTTTCACAAGAGCCTTGCTAGGCACTTTTTCTGATCTCTAACTCTGTGATGGATGAGGTATAATTTTAACACAAGAGTTTGAGGGCAGACTCTGAGGATAGAAGAAAGAAACAGGTGTTGGGTGACATAAAGGCATGTAAGATCAAGTTAGACTTAAAACACCGCTTCCCATGTTTTTTGTTTTTTTTTTACTTGAAAGTCAAGACAGGGGCTGACTCCATGTAGAGAGGAGATTTGGAAGATGCAAATGTAAAGTTGGGGATTTCAGACTAACCTAGCAGGAAAAATGCATGAGTTTTATGGCATTTGGCAAAGATTAAAGGAGAGATGGGGCTTGGAGAAAGAAAGCCTGCTGAGAAGGTGAATTGTTAGGAGAGAATAATGCAAGGGTGGCAAACTCATCTATTCTCCATGAGCAGCATGGAAAGAAATATATAATTGTATCTGTGGATGTAGAAAGCACTCTCAAGATTTATGATTTCAACTGAATGTAAAAGATGAGTTTTCGCAAAGCTGGGTCTGCAGCCACACTGCAGGTTCTATTTGCAAATGCACATGATTTGGAGAAATGGCACTTTGTAATTTATCCACAGGCATCATAGATTATCCAACATTCATTTAGTCCTGTTCCCCATGCTACTAACCACAGGCATTGTGATTTAGTGAAATTGCCTGGCTCATGGAGCAGGGGTTTGGGAGATTAGAGGTGAGAAAGGGTTCTGTTACTGAATGATGTCTTCCTGGAAAAGATCTTGCCTTAGGATAAGCAAGTGAGCAACTGAGAAGTCAGTTAGAGAATGACTCCTACTTGTTTTTTTCAGCCGAGTCCAGTAATATTTGATGGTTTGCATGATCAGTACACTCGCAGAGCTATATTGCATTTCCCTTGGTTTTGTTCTCGTCTTATTTAATATTCCTTCATAACTTTTCACTTAAAACACAGCATGGAGATGTAGAAAGGAAATCATATGGGTACATAAATAATTCATATGCACCTGAAGGCATAAAAATCATGCTAGACAAAAACAAGTCGTAAGAAAGGTGAACAAGAAGTTAAACCTAAATGTTGTTTAAGAAAAAAACCCAGTAGAAATCTAACTGAAGGCATCTGAAACCTAATAAAAAATGACATCGCTCTGTCATTTAGGAGGTATGTAACCTCGTTCTTTGCCCCACGACATGGTAATTGAACATGGTAATTCATACGGGATTGTCTTGAACTTTAATAACTTTAGTGTCTGGAAGATTGTTAAATGTTAAAGTACTGAACTGCCAGCTCAATACAAAGAGATTCCCAACTCTATTTACATAGCGTTCTTTAGCTTCTAGTGTAACATTCTGAACTCTGCTCATGCTGCTCAGAAGCACTGACAATGGCTTACAAACGTCAGTAGCATTGTGTCTCCTGACATCTGAATAACAGGGGTTCTGTTATTCCTAAAGCCAAGAGAGAGGGCGACTGCACTTTCCAAAGGTAGCTGTATCAGTTTAAAACATAAAAATTGCTTCTTTTGAAAAGAAAAGTTCTAACAGTCCTAGATTTGAAGATAGTCTGCAATGCACTTAGCTATTTTGTATGTATTTCTTTTGAATGGTAATACCCAGTAATTGATTTTCTGATTATTCTTGAAATGAATATAATACAGAAAAATAATAAATAGCAATCTCATATCTCAAAAAAAAATGTAAGTGCCTATATATGAAAGGCAGTCAAATATCTTTTTTTATTTTTTGCAGTCCACTTCCTCTCTGTATATTTCTTTTTATTGTAGATGTTGATAGAGTTATGATAATAATAATGAATAACATTCTTCTAATGCTTACTATGTGTCAGGTGCCATGCTAAGTACTTTAAAAGATTTCTTCCATTTAATCCTTTCAACACAATTTTTAGATGTCAACCCAATTTTCAGATGAGGGAATCTAGATCAGAAATGTGTACCGTGTGATACAACTGGTTAGGAAGCTGATTTCTGCAGTTTGATTCCTAAATTTACACTCTTGATTAGTGTGTTATTTTCTGAATTGAATTGTCACTGACTCTAATGAATGGAAGTGGGTACATGTTGAGTCTGTCTTAGAACTTTACAAACAGGTAGTGTGAGAACTCCAGTCTTCACATGGCTTTACTGATCAAGCTGTTGTCTCAAAGATTATTGAATTGCAAAGATCTATACCATTATCTTCCAAATACACTGACTTTTTATTCAATAAGCATTTATTGATCATCAACTGATACCTGGCTTTTACAAAATAGTAGGAAGGATGAAATAGAAAATGACGTAGATATTTTATCTAAGGAAGGATCTTTCAACAAATCTTTCAACACATTTTCTGTGCTCACTTTCATTTAGCAAATGGCTGATAATAGGAACTATAGTGTTAACTGAACTCCTGCTCCTCCAGGCTGTCCCTCTGCCTTCAATCACCCTTCGTGGTAATGAAAGAAAACTTTAGCCAAAGAAAAGGGAGATCACTTGCATGTGATTGAAAGGTCACCTCTCCGTGTAGAACTTTTTTCTCTGTGGCAGTTCAGGTCCGGCTCTAAAAACTTTCAGTCTGAGAAATGAACAATCAAATGGATAATAGTTGTGGTTTCAAAGTCATCTCAGACTCTTCACAGGTCTAGAGGTTCAATGAGGCACCAACTGCCCTAGAATAAAAGAAAGCAAAAGAGGAAAAAGAAAAGGGGCAAAGCAGAGAAGAATGGTGGCATATAGGCACAGGGGGTCACCTGCTCCCCAATTTCTCTACACCAACCAGTGTCAAGGGTTTAACTCTGACCCACATGTGCTTTCTCAGAGACAAAAATGATCTTTTCAGAGAATCCTCAGTTTATAGGAATAGATGCAATTCTAAAGCAGAAACGGAAGTGTTTTTGTGAAATAGATGGTGGGGTCATCCCAATAAAAGCAATAAAACCCATAAGAAATTCTGAAAATAGAGTGCTATCATACACACACCGACAAAATCACATTAAAAGTACATAAAATGTGTTGCTTCTCAGTGATGACCACCTAAAATATATATAATGTGATGGTATAATGCTGATAAAAAATTACTTAAATCAATCCTGAAAGTGTGGCAATTGTTCACTGGTGTCCATTCACTTCTTTTTTTTTGGAGACTAGGTCTGGCTACTTTTTCCCGTGGAACCGCAGGCTCATGTTGCCCGGGGTACCACAGACTCAAGCAATCCCCAGCCTCAGCTTCCCAGGTAGCTGGGATTACAGGCACATGCCACCATGCCCAGTTATTTTTTTGGAACTAGGTCTCACTATGGGCCCCACGAGGTGGGACTCGAACCGCGATCCCTAGCCCCAGCCGCTTCATAGGCTGAAGCTTACAGGCAGGAGCCACCGTGCCCGGCCCATTCACTTCTTTAGGAAGAGTTAGGGAAAGAAATAGATCCTCTTTATTCTACTCATTAGCACCAGTCAGACCTCTTGGTGTGTAAGAAATTTCTATACTCTCTTACATGAGTCCTTTAACATTTGAAAACAGTATACAAAGTTCTTTGTGCCTTCTCATTTGCAGAGAAAAAATATGGTGTTTGGGTTCAGGCCTGGATTCAAAACCCCACTCTGTCATTTACCACTGGATTTAGTGTTAAATCCTCTAAGCCTCTAATGACAAGCAACAGGACAGCCATCCAATTTAATTGTTAAATGGACTAAATAAATTATTGTATGCAAAAGTGCCTATTTTAGACGTGCTAAACTACTAGTGGCTAGTGTGTGAGTGCTATGACTTCAAGTTCCCTCCTTCTATCCCATTGCTTTCCTCAGCAGAGCAGAGTTCTACAAACATTGTGTTACAAGGGTGCTGAGATATTATCATTTTCTGCAGGGAGTGTGACCTTGGTGTATGTGACTAAGCAACATATTTGACTTTTATGTTTTCTTCTTTGTACTTCAGTATTTATTGGAATTTTGAAAAGGTCTCTTTCTCTCTTGTCATACATATAAACACTCTTTTATTATCAGAATTTAAACAGCAACTGCAACTGGGAAGAGGATTTTCTAGAAGAAATGTTAGTTCTTCAGAATGTTTTAGCCCCTGGGCCCACTTTTTAATACCCACTTGTAGCCTGTAAATATTGTTTCCTGGAGTTACCATGGTGTAAAGAAAAGATAGGAAATGAATTTAATAGAATTTATCAATGACTGCCTTGGTGTGTGGTACTAGAATTAAGCAAACATTATAACTGGCAAAGAAGAGTAGAATGAATGAATTCTACATTTGTCTTAGACTTGATACTTCTTTTATGGAAGTTGAAAAGGGTATTCGGATCTTGGGAGAGCCACTGACCTTGTTAATTAACATTGACCTTGCAGTTACTGAATACCTAGCAGCATGCAGATGTGTTCATTCATTCTGAAAATACTTATTTTTGGTCTAATTCTGCATGCTAGTCTAAGTATGCAGGAGGCATAGAATATGATCAACAAGAGCATCTTCCCTCATAAAATTAGCAAAGCTTTCAATAGTCAATGGAAGCCAAAATATAATTGGTACTTTAAAAATAAACAAATGTAAAAACTCCTGAGTTGTTGCCTGATTCTCTTCTGGTCAGGAAAAGAAATTTCAGAGTCCAAATAAAATAAGATTACATTACTTTCAAAAATAATACTCTAATATTTTCCTAGTTATTTTATATATGTACACACACGCACACACACACACAAAAGAATGCTCCATGGACTTCTTCTAGCTATTGTTCCCGCTAATATATGTTATGACATGCACTATCTACTCCTCATCACAGCCACATCTTTGTAATATTCAAATTAATCAACACAATTTGGAATCGCCTTCTCTTAATAGCTACCACTAGTTCTTCAGACAAAACAAAACAGAGCAGAGGCTGAAGAGCTATCTCTACTTCACTCTTGATGATGATGGCAAAGGATGAAGTCATGTACATTATTGTGTGTGGTCCTGTGATAGCACAGCTAGGATGTGACACAGTGATGAACTTCACAGTCTCGGTGGCTTCAAGCACAATGGTGCTTATTTGTAGCTTTCGCTGGATTTCAATTACAGGTTGGAAGTAGGGCTCTGCTTTTGATGATGGCCCTGGGACTCCAGTTGGGCCAAGCTGTTGCCATCTTATATATTATCAATCACACAGCCAGGGTGGAAAACAAACCGGGAAGGGGATATTACCACATCAAGATTTCGCTTTCTTTGACCAGAGAAATCACTTCCAAGTGTACTGGGAATGGCAACTTTTCCTTGTGTTAGCAAGAGACTCCCTGGAATTTGGGACCCACTGGAATAATTTGCCAAAGGAAGATTATTTACTAATTATGTTTTTCCCTTTCAAAGTAATATTACCTTTGAGTTTCAGAACCTTTCTTTGGCATATATGCTAATGGGATCAATAATAGTGCATTAAATTTAGGCAGTTCTTATATTATCTGTCAGGAGTGATCATAAATCTTGACTATATTCTCTAGTTAGACATTTTACTTTGTAGGTCCAAGG
This sequence comes from Uropsilus gracilis, assembly GCA_004024945.1. NCBI lineage: Eukaryota > Metazoa > Chordata > Mammalia > Eulipotyphla > Talpidae > Uropsilus > Uropsilus gracilis. The sequence continues at coordinate 55,666 of PVHY01006138.1, forward strand.
AAGTAAATTGTTTTATACTTTAATAATAGAGCGAGAGTGATATAAAATACTTACTTGGATATCTCAGAGGTAAAAGTAAGTCTAGAATGATGTGGCTTTTCACCTTGGATTGAAATTTTTTCAACTGTGAAAATGACATTCACTAACTACACTAAGTGACTATCAAGCAATTCTTGGAGTTTAACCACTGTTTGGAGCTCAGTTTGTGAAAAAGTATCTGGCTAATAGCCTATTCAGGCTTGTCTTTCTTTTATAAAAATTCTGTTTCAGGTAACAGTGTTCCCTTTATACCATTCCTCTTTAATGAACCTGATTTTGATCTTGCCTGATTTCCTACCAGCTTTCTGGTTTGTGCGTATTTTGTTTATATTGGTGCTCTATTGCTCACACCTTTGATAGAAGTGAATATTTTTCTCTTCTTTGTTTAGTACAGAAGGCTGTGCTGTGTGCTCCCTCTCTCTCTCTCGAACCAATTTCAGTCTTTCAGAACTCCCACATGAGGGTGACAATGAAAGTCGTCAGTAATTGTGGATGAAAGCTCTGTCACTTCTGCATCATACAACAAAATTGAATTGTGAAGAACAAAAACTGGTCCTCATTCTCCTTTGTATTCTGAGAAGACGTATAGGAAGCTCAGGTACTATCTGAGTTTATGATTTTTTTTCAATTCAGCAAATGCCATGTAAGACACAACCTGATAAAAATGAATAAGGTAACTTGACAAATTGAATCTTTAGATGACTAGAAAATATGACCGTGTACTCATTGGTCTGGTTTCCTATCTCTGAGAATACTCAGATACCACAGAGCTGAATTAGCTCAAGATGATTTACCCATTCATTACCGCCATAAAAGCTCCACACATTATCCATTGTTTATTGTGAAACTTGTATATTTTTTGAAGATACAAGTTATAAAATATTATTTATTCAGAACATAAACTGGACATAATGGTTTTCTCGATTTGTTTATTTCCAACTAGCTTTGGCGTAACTTAAAAAGATGCTAGAATAAAAAAATGAAAACAGCATTATCAAAGTAATAATTTTAAATTAAATTTTAAATTAATTTTAGATTTTAAATCCCATTACTCAAATTGAGGCAACCAGAAGGGGAAGTTGGAGGGGTAGGAGTGGGGGTGTGAAAGGGCTCTGGTGGTGGACAGGTTGCATGTGAAAGCTTTTGTTGAAGTTTAAACCTAAAAGCCCCAGAGTAGACAAAAAGAGGGAAGCCTACTTTACCTCAGTAGACATAAAAGGGGAGGGAGGGGGGTGAGAGGATGAAGAATAAATCACATTGCTTCTCCCTAGTATATTTATGTTATTAATAAACTATTAAAGAGCAAAATAACATCCACCACCTAACCAAATTTGTTAATCTCTTCTTTTGTAATTTGCAGCTTTGTGTTTTGGTGAAGAAATTCTTCAATGTCACAAAAATAACCTTGAGTCCAAGAGATCAAGATGACAGTAGCAGGAGAACCTCAGGATATACAATGAAGTGATATATATATAAAATAATTTTAAAAAACATATATCTAATTAACCAAAATAAAATCTAGGTACAAACAAAATAGCCTTCATTTGCTTCTGTAATTCTCTAGTTCTACCTTTTCCATGAAAGCCCTGATGCATCTGGGATCTTATTCCTAAAGTTACAGGAAAAGAGTCATTTCTTTCTTTTTCTACATGAGAATACCAGTTGGCCTAGTCATTCTTGTACATAGGAAATATTCGAGTAGGAAAGTGAAATTTTCACTATGGCCGAGATTGAGACAACTTCATAGGAAGAGATGTCTTCTCACCTCAATGAAGCCCAAGAACAATGGTGGTGTGATCCTGCCATGGACACAAACTCTTTGAAATTTGTCTTGACTCAGAACTTGGGATTTTAGCTTGTCCAGTTCCCTTCTATGTCATCAAGTCTCATTTTTTGGAGTCTCATTAATTCAGAAATCATTAGCATTCACACAGGAACTCTACAAAGTTTAAATTTTATGCCAAAATAATACAAAGAATTCAAACACTATATAGATGGGGTATTCACAAGGAGGATATTTACATCAGTCCATCTCTTAGGAACCTCTACTAAGGGATTATAACAATTGCTAGGAAGAAATGATAGTTTTCAAACTAATTTGAAATAAAGCTTTCTCCCAGAGTCTAAGACCAAGTTTTTTAGATTTGTTTTCAGAAACAAATATCCTGCAGTACTGTTCAATGAGTTTAATAAAACAGAAAATAATGCTGTGGTTACACCTTACTTCCCAAAGCTAATTGTTCATTTTTCTTATGTCCTGTTGTTAACCATTCTTACCTGTTTTATTCATAAGAAAAAAAAATGTCAAAGGAAACCATTTAGAAGAAATGGAAGTCCCAAATTTTGTCACATCATCTAGTTTGCAATTCACTGACCATATCTGCTTATTTGATTTTATTTATATTCTGTGAGTTTAACAATCTATTGCATTATAAATTTCCCACAAACCAAGCAAAGCAATTTTAAACATCAAGCATTTGTTCTCTCACATGGTTTCTGAGATCTGGGATTCTGGGATCTACTTCATAGTGGGTGTCATCTGGCTCAATTGTCATCTGAACTACAATCTTGCGTAAACTCAGTCCAAAAGAGCCACCTCTGTGCTACCTCACATGATCACTGCCATTTCTCAGTTACCTGTTGGCTGGTGGCTGGAGACCTCAGTGCCTCCACACAGGAACCTCTCCAGAGGTTGCTTGTGTGTCCTCTCCTAGGAGAACTTGCTTCTCCAGAGTCAGTGACCCAAGAGAGATCGAGTATGAGTGCCCGAGATGAAAACTGCCATCTGTGTAGCGTCAAGACTTACCCTCACTTGCGTTGCATCAACCAGGAGACAAAGGGCAAGGCAAACACACTGGGTGTGAGGAACACACCACATGGGTGTGAGAAACATACCACACAAGTTTGAGGAAGACACTATACAGGTGTGAAGAACCAGGTAGTGAGGAACATGGGAACCATTTTGAAAGCGTGGCTGTCACACTTTGGCATTGAGAAAAGAACATAAATAAGAAAAGGAAATAAGGGAAAGGGAACAGAAGATGTTCATTCAAGAAAAAGACTCAGCAAGATAGTCACACAAGTATAAAAGCATAGTATACAAAAGAGTGACTTTTATATGTACTTGAATATGCTTTGGGGTCTTCTATTTCAATCTATTATTCTGTCTATTGGGGCAGATTATTCTGGTTTTGATTACCAAAGCTTTATAACACAATATATAGTAAGGGGGGGGGGGAGAAAACAACACAGAAGAAAATGTTAATTTTTTAACTGTAACACAATTACACTTTTTAAACTGGCTTTTATTTTTATGCTGAAATAATCTATTCTCTCTTCCTCCTCTTGCAAATTCATTCATCTCAAAGATGAACCATTTCTAAAAAAGAGAGAGAAAATAATTTTAACAACTTGGAAATAGAATGCAGGATAATGAAGCTAAATAATCATGAGGGAAATATTGTGAGTGGAAGAGATGAACAATTGGTTCCCAAGGGCGAGTCAGCAGCTATATGTTTGGGGAGATGTGGCACAGATGTGCAGAACACTTGTTTGAAGAAATAAGTGACTGATACAAGGTATTCAACTGTACTTGAACTATACTATATTGGTTTGGTGACTTTTGTTCTTAGCTGCAACTCATTTCACATACTTTTGCTCTTGTCATATTCATTTGTACTCAGAGTTAGATGGCATTATTTGCAAAATATAAAGCAGGGATCTTTGCTATGTCATTCTCCCTTCACCAGCTCTATTATTCATTGTATATGAACTGCTAAGAGAAACAACCCCAAACCTTAGGAGTTCAATAGGTTAATTTCTTTCTCAAATGACAGGACATCACAATGCAGTGGGGGAAGGGGCTTGGGGGGGAGAGATTGTTCACACCCTCTCTCAGAGGATCTTTTCTATCTCCTCTACCTCAGTATTTCCCTGAGGTCTGTACACCTGCTGGGAGACCAAGAAGACAGAACTTGTGAAAGCAGGTCAGACCCACCAGTGTAGTATAGTCACAAGACCCAAACGCAACCACATGACCCCAACAAGACCATGTGGGAAATGTTCTAAAATTCTGTGTCCAGGTAGATATAGGAATGGAGTTTGAGGAACACACAGTGATCTCCATGTAGTACCCCCTGTCTGCCTGAGGAAATGTGTGCCAACTTTAGTGAAAGCCCTACCACCAAGTGTAATACTTAGTTCCTAAACTTAGAGTTATCTTATCTCTTTTGCTTTGAAACATTTATTCTTCAATTTTATAGAAATCTACAGGGACTTCTGACTGGGCGGGGCAGAGAAGTGGGTAAAAAATAGGCTCTGAATGAAGGCCAGGGAGTCTGGAGCTGCTGTGAATTGCTGGGTGAGGTCGTGGTATTTTTAAAGCAATTTGTGCTCAAATGCCAGGTGATAAGTAAATGCAGGTTTATACTCAAATCTAAGTTGCTCTTTCAGCTCACAGGTCCTAAAGTATGAGCATGTATATTTAAAAAGATATATATACTCTTTTTAAAACTTTACTAAGCAGATGTGAATTCTTATTCATGGCACTTTTTTCTATCTGTGCAATCAACTTCAAAATACTATGAAGTAAAATAATCTGCACTTTAAAAATGTATGCATATAATATGATGACTTCAATAAGTTGTCACTTGAGCTTGGAAAAAGAGGAATATGATAAAAAATTCTGATTTTTAATACTAGAATTTCAAACTTAAAGAAGTAAAATAAAATCTAAAACCCCCAAGTCAACAAATTTGAACTATTTTCCCTTGATTGTTGTTATTAACATTACATGACTCATTAAATCAGACATCACATATTCCTTTGCAAATATTTCTTTAATTGACCTAGTTCTAAGCAAGAGACATCATTCTAACCACTCAGTTGACTTCCCAAAGGCAATTGGTGACTGAAAATTTAATCCTGAAATTAAAAATTGCAATAAATCATTTCCTTTTGATAACATAACTGATTGAAGATCTTCTCAATCCTTTCTTTATGTAACTGAAAATCATCCTTAGATTATGAAGGTTGATTACAAAAATTGCTTTCTCATTGGTTACAGTTAATTCTGATTTCTTCTACAGTTCATTTCTCCTCCATCCTATGTTACTCAAAAATTTTGCTTATTTTTTTTAATCCATAAGGAGATTCATGTGTAGCTATGCTTGTTAGCATTTTGCATTGTTTTTCTCCCTCTCCCCCTTCCTCCCTCAATATAAGGAATTAACTAGGATGAATCATGGCTATGAACTTCCTTAATAAAGTCATCCTGTGAGCCATTATAGAATAACACTAAGAACCTAGAAAAAGGTTTTACATAATTCTATTAGGAAAAAAAGGGATATTTGGAAATATTAGAAAACATAACCATTCATTTTTAATAAAGGCAGTAGTGAGAAAAGTGACCAAGTGAAAGAAATACTTTCTGTAACCATTACTCATTCCTTTCAGAGTTTCCAAACTATAAATTCCTTAAGAACAGAACTTCGTGTCCTGAATCTGGTACAACCAGTCATTCAGTATTTGTTGAATGAACACATCAATGGAATCATATACTAGTGAGCATGCTTCAAATAGAACCAGAAGCTTTTAGTGCTGAAACATAAACATTTTTGTAAGAAGAAAGCTATATAAATGCTTTTCATATACATTAGGGTAAGTCTTTTTTGAAAAAGAAAAAACACTGGGTATTCTTGTAAAGTTTTCAGGAATCTAATCCTTTGATTGATTTTCTTTAATCTGTGATGCTAGAAAACTGTCTAAATACTCTAAAAACATCTCCTTACCATTAGTACTCTTTCATTTTGGGAATACAGTGTGCTGTCTATTCCTTTTCTGATTACCAAAAACTTCGTTCCCCAAACAGGAAATGGTTCATCACTCTTATAATCTTATGAGCTATCTTGCTACTTAGAAAACTCCAGAAGATAACAACAATGTGCTGGATTTCAACCATTTTATTTAAAATTGTGTCAGTAGAAATAAATGTAATAGAGATACTTCTCTCATTTTCGCAGTAGGGGGGAACACATTAAAGCCACCCACGTGACTTTAGCTTCCTTTCTACAGCACATCCAAGTATAATGTATTTGTTCCTATGTCCCTGGCTCCCAGTAATCTGTAAGCTCCTCAGAGACTGGGAACAATGTCTTCTATTTGCATCCCTGGTATAATACCTGGCAGATGGTATGCACTCATCTTTTTAAGCAAAAAAGCAATTTGGTAGCATAAAACTGAAATTAGTTCTTAATCTTTTTTTAAAAAACAAAACCCTCAAATTTGCTTATCCTTGCATATAATCCTGAGATTCATTTGGCTGATGTTTATTAAAACATTAAGCAGTTTGCAAATACCTGCATGCAGACAGGCCAGGTCATTGCATTTTGTTTTGTCCTATCTTCTCATTCAATTATTATTGCCCATGAGACCCTCTTGCCACCACCAGTCCAGGAAAGCAGACACTTACTGCACATTTCCTTGCTTGCTGACTCATCCATTGTGCCAAGTGCAAGGTGGTATATGCCCCCAAACACAGCAGCTCTTCAGAAAACATCTAGTGACCAGACTAAAGAAGAGCGTCACGTAGAACAACATTGGCTCATTGGCTACTCTTCCCTGCAGTCATGTGCAGGAAAAGAAATATATGTGCATGCTTTTTGCCCTCTTATTAATGATTATTGCTGATTTCAATGTTTGATTAAGGTGATGTTGGTTTTCATCTTTGTATTTGGAGGTATGACGTCTCCCCTTTAGGGAGGCAATCATCCCTCTGGATGTCTCAGTTCTGTGGCCAGCATTCAAGGGTTAAAGTTTGAATTTATCTGACTCTGGTTCCTCTGTATCTCACATATCAGTGACCATCAGGCATTTCTCTTTGTCCTTCCGGCCTACTTCATTTAGCATATCCCATTCTTATCAGCATAGGGTGCAAAGAAACAGATGGAACTGTATATATTCTGCACTGTCAGTGGCTCTCAGTCCACACCCACGGGCAGTTCCTCCTCCTCTTTCCCTCATCCTTGGGCTTACTTCTAAAACCTCTGGTTCAGTTATCACCTACCCGGGAACACTCCTCCACCCACAAGGCTCTCCCATTCCTTTATCTCATCTCATTACTGCACATTCTCCTCCCCACCACCAGCCTTAACTGACAGTCTCTTATTTATTTGTTTGTTTGTTTGTTTGTTTGTTTGTTTGTTTGTTTTTTGAGACTAGGTCTTGCTATATTGCCCAGGGTAGTCCCGATCCCACGGACTTAAGCGATACCCTGCTTCATCCCCCCAGGTAGCTGGAATTACAGGTGCCCACCACCATGCACAACTGCTTTTTCAAGACCAGGTCTCGCTATGTTGCCTGGGGTAGTCTCGTACCCACAATTCCAGGCCTCTTGCCTCCCAGCGCTTGGATTATAGGTGGTGTCACCATGCCCAGCTCCATTCTCTTCCTAATGCCTCCTCTTTGAGGAGGTTCTTTTTGTTCCTCTGGGATAGGAATCACTAGGTGTCTCTGTAATACCCTGCTCTGGATCCCACATGCCTCTATCACAGGAGGTAACTCAACCTTACCTTTGGGCCTGGAAATTGTGTAACAGCAGGGGATTTTCCTATCTTGTCAGCTTGTCCATCACCACATGTCCCACACCCATGCTCCATTTACAACCACTTAAGTTGAACAAAGGAATCATGTCTTCAACTGGAAGTAAAAGGTGCCATGGGGTAAATAAAGGGAACCCTGACTAGAACTTGTGGACATGGGTTCAAACCTTCATTTCAGCATAGGGCACTCTCAGGTCTCTGACCTTTTACTTGCCCTGCTCCCTACCCACCTCCTCTCAACAAAGCAAGTAAAATAGCTTAATTCTCTTTGTAACAATCATGAAGAGGCACTTGCATAGTGATAACTGAGGTAAGACATTTCAGTGGCCTTGAAGATGCTGTCTCTGCAATGTGGCTGCAAAGACAACCTTGGACGTGTGTCTGTTCACATGTCTCAACTGGGGGGCCCCTCTGTTTCTTGAGGTCCCACATCCCCATGATTCCTCTTCTTATTGACTTGCAGGGGTCCAGGGGGACCTCTCTCTGCTGGTTTCCCCAGCAGCCCACACTAGACAGTATCACTGCTATTATTTTATTTATAAGCTCTGTTCACTCCACTTCAGTGCCAGAACAACAGACATGGACATTTGTGAGTCTCCACAAGTCCCATTTCAACTCTAATAACATCCGTCAGAACTGAGGCCAAATTCACCATCTATTATTCATAATTTTATCCAACTTCAGAAAAGATGAGGCAATTTAAACTAACATATGAAACAGGCTGTTTTAAATCATATATTGAGATAGAAAAGATGGGGCAGTATTAAGGGGGAGGAAGGGTAGTATACCAGAACTAACGTGACATAAAATCAGGTTAGGGTTTAAGCATGTGAATGGGAGCAAATAGGATATTATTATTTCTGATTTGGAGTGCTTCATTCTTCTATTTTCTTACTCTTTGCCTGAATCTTGCAGATACATGAATATTTCTTTTTAGATTTCAAGAGAAAAGGCAATTCCTTACTACTTCCTTACTAGTAAGACATGCAGAATGATTCATTTTTTGTTTTGATAACTGAAACACACCCAAAGGTTGAACATATAATGGAGTGAGTTTCTATAACAGGAAGTCAGTCACACCTACTTTGTAATAATAACAACTATTTCAGTCAGTGTCTCTGCTGTCATCAGGATTCAGGAAAGGACTTATTTCAGAAATCTGTGCCTCACAATGAGTGCTAATGTTCACCTGTTGCCAGTGAGCTCCTCCGTGAACTTTGTAAGTGGGATATGTACTAAGGATTTTTGTTTTCTTTTAAAAACACAGGAAAAGAAATTTTGTAGGTCATCTACTTTTATCTACCCAATGCGATATGTGAAATTATCAAGCTTGAATACTTATTTCAATGACCACGTTGCAGACTTCATCCATCTTGCTCTGACTCCTCACCTTTCTGAATACTTGACTTAAAAAACATGAGACTTAAAACCTGATGATGTCTCTCCTATGTGGAATATAAACAAACTAAAGAAATAGATAAAACTAAGCCAAAACCAACCCTAGATATCTGATGGCAGAAGTGAGGATACACAGGTGGGGAGCAAAGTGAGAGGGAGAGGGGTGATTGCACACATGGTGAAGACAGTAAGTGCCTTGGTGATGGGGCAACACATATCTGAGGAGGGGTGACCCTATTCTCCTATATCATATACAATGTCATAAACTAATGTTGCATTTTTAAAAAGACAAAATTAAATAAAAAAACAGTTGTTGACTGCATAAGAAAAAAATGAGGCTTAGTAAACACAAAACCAGAAATAATCAAGAAACTACACTCATACACTCAGACATCACATAAGTCATTCAAACACGTCTCAATCATAAAACTTTCCCCAGACATAGAGTCTGTAAGTCTTTTTGTAACTTTTAAGTGTCATGAAATCCAAAGTTTTTCTTTACTTTGTCATTCAAACAGAAATCTTCATCGATAGTATAAAGTTAATGATCAGCTTTGTTTTTATTTATCATCTCTGGGCATGGGATTATGAGCTCAAGAAACAGTGAAAACCTCTCTACTGCACTCATTGAAACTAGGAGCAAGTGAAAGAAATATGCTTAAAAAAAATTCCCTACATGGCCAGCCTGTATATGACACCTAGTAAACATTCACTTTCTGGCACCTGTATATAAACATAAATAAATATCTAGATCATAAGCCATAAAACTAAATATTCTGTCAAGTGAGCTAAACATTGATTGTCCATGATTCCCAAACAGAGATGTTTGAGTTTAAAAAATCAAAATGGTAAATGCAACATATGGTAGGTCACTAAAGTGACAAACTCAGGGGTAAAAGCGATAGATAGAACACAAGTAAAATAATGTATAGGAAAATTAATACTATAATACTGCGATTTTACTGATACCACCATTGAGAAGAAAATTGTCTACGAGAAAATAATTATCTCTAAAAATATTAAAGCAGATATATATTACACCTATAGGAAAGACCAAAAATGGTACAAGTAGCAACATGAGTCATAAAGTCAAGGAAACACTAATATAGGTAATTCATTGGCACAAGTTTCACACCTATTACCTGATTTATGCTGTAAAACTGAAATGAAAATATCATATGAAAGTGTGATGATGTGGTTCATCAGTTACCATATTTAAATGCCACTACTAAGGAAATAACAGTTCTTTAGTATCATGTTCTTAGGCTTGTATCTTTTTTCTCTGGTCAGTCATACTGGCTCAATCAATGAATATGTGTTAAGTACCTACTCTGTGCAATAATTTGTACAAAAGATTGTATTCTGTACAACAACCAATTTTCAGTAATAGAGAAAAATTTTAAGATATGTCAAAGAGGCAACAGGAGGTATGAGGAGGGAATGGGGAAGGAGAGGATGAACACAAGTGGTTTAGCAGAGGGTGAAAAAGAAACTATAGCTGTCGAGTGTAAGAGGACATGAATACAGCAAAACCAAGAATGGAAACAACAGGGAATAATCTTCAGTGTGGTTTTAACACCATCATACACACATACAAAAAAATTTAAAACTTTAGAAGAGACATTAAGAAATCATTCAGAAAAATTTTTATACCATTTGGCCCACATAAAAAATAAATTAAAAATAACACAGTTTTGGAGGGGAGGGAAAGAACAATAGAAAAGTAAGTTATCTGAGGACCTGGTTTCACATGCTCTAGCTTAAAATTGTAGTTTGTAAGAACTAACCATGCGAGGACTCACATATACAAGAGAATATTATTCAGTCATAAAAAAGACAGTCTTGCCATTTGTGATACCATGGATGGACATTGACGTCACTAACAAAAAAGACAAGTCATTTACCTTGAACATTTTTGACATTTATTTTTAAAAGTAATATTTATTATTAATAATTTAGATTAAAAGCATTGAAATGACTCCCAACCATGCAATGTTTAGGGATCAAAACATTATTGATTACTCCCTTAAAGGTTTTTTTTTTTTTCTAAAAGAATGATTTCTTTTAGTACAAGTTAGAGTCAGAGTGGAGTGTTTCGCGTTTTTCCTCATCAATATTCTGCTGCCTCCATTTTTCCATGTGACTAAACATCTTCTAAAGTGTGACTGGAATAACCAAAGATACCATCTAACTATTCACCTGCCACCAGATATGTGGCTGAGTTCGGGTGAATGGAAATGGGTACAAGGGAGGTTCATCACTCCCTGACCATCTCAAAACCCTTCTTGGGGGCCCTACTTATGTTTTGCTCCCTTAACTGCCAGAAAACTGTACAGAAAACCCAGGGGGAACTTAGGGATGGCAGACCCACCAAACAGGAACAGCCTGGGGCCCTAAAGGGTTATATGGGCTGAGGTCCCTCCCCAGCCTTCAGCCCACCAGAAAGGAAGGGGTTACACCATGATACACTTTTATTGCATGATGCCCCTGACACAAAAAATGACATATGTGGGGGTCACCTGGTTGTATAAATGTACCTGGTTTTTCTTATTGCCTCTTCTCAAACCCAAAGCAGGAGAGTAGAGTGCTGTGCATTACAATGTCCTGTACGACAAGGTTATCTGGCATGTTCCTGCAGGAACTTCTTCATCTCACTAGTTTTCTAATATCCTGGCTCAAAGAGTCCATGGCACCTACAATCTGTAGAGTTGAGTCCAGGGGGGTTATAGATTCCACAATTAGAGCTTTGATGTGACTATATTTCCCAGGACCCCCACCAGCTTGAAGGGGGGGGGCAGGTACCAAAGGTTCTTGCTCACAAATGATGGGGCTGAACTTCTGTTTCACAAGAGTAATTGTAGTAGTGGCAGGAAGAGTAGTTATAAGAAATAAGAAATTCGAAGGTGGGAAGAAATTGCAAGGGACCCTGAGTCATGGCAGTGAAAGAAGATACTTAAGGAAATGTTGGTGACAGATGCTGAGTTTTTAATAACTAAATCTCGAAGAAACTATAGGAAGCATCCAGATATTTTTTTTCCTGATGTGTGAATGGCTAGACTTTGAACCTAGGGAGAAGAGAAGATCTGGTAGGAAAATAACTGAATTCCACTCTGGAGTTGTTGACTTGGAAATACCAACAAAACATTCAAGTAGGAAACATCCTGTGATTTAATACTCCAAAAAAAAGTCCTAAAAGTTTAGGTGTGGTCATCATTTCCATTATTAATACAGTGGAAACTTGAGGCATGGGTTCATTTGGGCAAAGATTTAAAAAATAAATAAATAAAACGAAGAAGAGGAAAAGAACTAGAACTGAATTTCAAGTGACATGGGCTTAGATAAAACAATTGATGAACAAGTCCAGGAGTAACCGGAAAAACATGAAAAAGAACCAAGAGCCAGAAGCCAAGAGATGAAACCATATCAATAGTAACAATTCTATGCACTGTTTAACCCATCTGTTCCCTTGAAATTTTGTACTTGTGCTTTTTACCTCTGGAAATTAGCTCTTTTTTCCAATGTTACTTAAATTTTCAGCATTAATGTTTGAGGGATCTTTGCAGCATGAGGCTTCTGAGGGCTCTTCCTCAGGGCTCTGATTTTCAACTCGAGCTATTCCTTTTCTTGGGGAACACCAAGAAAAGATCATTTTGTGAAGTGTGAGGTGAAGAGAGTTCATTCAAAGACATTTGCATTTGCTTTTCTGGTGCCTTGAGACATTGCTAATGACTTTCAAATACCTGTTGCATGAAGTTTTTCTAGTCAACCTGATTGCCAACTGGCATGAGAGCCAATTAATTGCTAGTTCCTCAGTAGATGGTGTTTGTATGTGGGGAGGGAAGTTTCTCATGGGGAGGGGGAGGGAAGTGGGTTCATTTAGATCTCTTCACTCTGGAGATCCTAGTTTTTGAGATCCATTTAGGCTTTCCACCAGAGGGGGTGAAAGGGTAGGCCCTGAATTTGTTTCCTGCTCCTAAATCCTTGAGCTCAGAATATGACAGGTGAATCTCAGGTCTGGTCACAGCTCTTAGGCCAGCCTAAAGCCAGGTTTGGTCTTCAGCTTATCCCCTTTTACCAGGCTTTGACCTGAGTCTTGGGTTTCTTGTTCCCCCTGGCTGCCTTTAAAAAGAATTTTAAAAAAATATTTTACTGGCGTTATCAGTTGTTTTCATCAAAGCAGCTGGTCCGAACACCCCAAATGTCATTGCCACAAGGGCGATTTCATTTCCAAAAACAGGTTATTCCATTTGAAAATATACTGCATTTATGAAACCTGAAACAAATTGCCAAGTAATTACTTACACCGTTTCTTAAAATCATGTATACTGCCAGAGCATTTAAAGAGTTTGCTTTACAGGTTATTAATTTAACTGCTTACAGAGAGTCTGCTTACAAAATAACAGACTCAATTATTTGAATCCATAATAGTTAAAAACCAAAGCACATACGTCTTCTGACCTAGTCTTGCTACCCCCATCCAGACTACCACTCTCCCCGTGTGGATTATTAAAATCATTTCTTAGCTGGTCCTTGATTTTATCTTTGTTCTCTTCTGTGGCAAACCTAGAAGCTGGAGATCTCGCTCCTATTTGGACATGAGTTACATCTGGATGCCCTCTGCACAGTCCATAGCTTCTCATCTCCTGGAAGTAAAAGCCCTTCCCTAACTATCTCAGCTCCCATTTTCATTAGGACTTTGCTCCTCACCCTGAAAAGCAGGAATGTTATGGCTCCCAGCTTTTGTACTCACTGTTCTTTCAGCCTGAAATCACTCTCCACTTGGCTTTGTTCCTTCATCCCTTTAGTTCTTGTTCAAATATCATTTTATAAAACCTTCTCAGATTATTTAAAATGGAACTCTTCCCTCAGTGCCACCCAGCACTCCAAATCCCATGCCTACTCTTTATTCCTCTCCATAATATTTATCCTCTGATATACCATCTAAATGAAAATCTTACAACGATGTGTGACGCACAGGTGATGCAGCAGCTTCTTTGATAGCAGTATGCAATAATTTACATAACTTATTTATTGTCTGACTCCATAAGGACAAAGGTTTCTCTTGGTTTCTCTTAGTTTACTTAGTTCATTCTCCAGAACAATGACAAGTGCAAGACAATGCGCAAAAAATATGGTGAATTAAAGAAAATTATCTAAATCTACAATAAATGCTCATAGAAAAAGATGATCCATTTTGCTAAAACCAATTTTACATATTTTAAATAGAGGCCATTCCATAAGACAAAGTCCTCAGAAGTCATTCTCAAAAACAAAAACAAACAAACAAAAAACAAAAAAACCCAGAAGTTCCAATTCCAAAGCTCTTTGCAATTTGCCATGAGATACATTATCTAAGTGACAGTCTTTGGGGTCTCCTCCCTGATGATTAGCACTCCTGACTCCCATCAATCATTTAACCTGGGCCACATGTTCAAATAGGGAGCAGATGTACTTACTTGTTCGGCTGGTAGACAACCCCTAAAGAAAAGATGAACTGCCTGAGCCTCAGCAAAATATGACATGACATAGTTGGAAAATGAATGCTTGGGAGTGGCCAGATCTCTACTCCCTCTTCTGACCCTCCTTTCCTGCTCATTCAGGATAATCTCGTATCTCTTTCTGTACCTCAGTTTCTTGGTCTGCTTATACTGTTTCCTCTGAAATGCTTGAAAAGGCTCCTAAGCCTGGTCCATGACTAAATATAACCTATCGTATTTATAATGCATCAAAAAGCACCCAGGAGACACTGCAAAGCACTCTCCGCGGTTCCAGTCACACACTTTTGAAGCTGGAGGGTATAGGTGTGCCTACACTTCCTCCCTCAGTCCTTTCTCCCTGACCTCTGTTCTACAATCCTTACATCCCATTAGCAGCCTGTTTGCCTGGCTATGCTGCCTGTGGTGGGCCCCGAGATCCAGTAAAATGTACCACCCAGAACCTCTGCTTGTCTCAGGTGGGAACCTGACACAATCCAGACAAATTAGCCTCTGTCTCGGTGATAGCAGCCATCTCTGAAGAGCACAGCTCTTTTGCCACAGGAAATAAGCTGTGTTGGTTAGAAGAACAGAGACCCCAAGCTCCCATATGTAAACTGAGTCATTTGACCCTACTCTTATTTTTAGTTTCCCAATTTTATGACATTAAGGTAGGAAAGCCACTGAAGAAAAGACTCATGTTTTCAGCAGGGTGTGGTTAGATGCTGAAATCCAAGTCTTCCAAAGTGAAGCGACCTTTATTAAGGTCTTACTGTAAGTCCTGTTCAAGTCTGTGCAGCTAAACTCCTAGATCAATGAGCAGATTAGTAATTTCAAACAGTGATGAGCTTGTTATCTGGGAATTACTGTACTTGTCTTGGTTCAATAAAAATAGAGACTAGTATCCCCTCCTTTCTAAGTCCCAAAATAAAGGTAAAACCACTTTCTAAAAATATGTAGATATGCTCACCTATTGAGATCTGCTGGTTGAAATTATTTAGATATGGGGGGAAACTATCTACTACTAGGTACATTATGAAGTTGTTGTGAAGACACTGAAATTCATAAAGCTGAGGGAAAATAAAGGGAAAGAATTCTGTAGCTGGGGTGGAGAAGGGGCAGAGTGCAGCAAGAAGGCTTCTGCTCCTGTGATTTTTATATTGTAGTAACAGAGCCACCTGACAGATTTTTGATTAATTTTAGAGAAGATTGGGTTATTTTTAATAGTGGACTTTGCCTCGAAGCCTTTTCAGATATTAGTCAAGCAACTGAAGCGCAGAGATACACAGAGGGATTACTCTAACTGATCTAGGCATTCAAGGAGACAGGGAATAAAATATCTAATCAAGCCAAAACCTTTATTTCCCAACTATGTCACGCTGCATCCTACTGAAGTCTGGAAATGTCATCCTTTCTTTCACTATTTTCTATCAGTTGAACATTAAACAGGCACATTCTCTCTTTCTGCACATGTATGTGCTCTGCCTTGTGTTATACTCTTCTGAACGTCTCTGTGCTACCTAGGAACATGAGATACGTGAAGATGTGACACGGACTTTCTTTCATTCATTCTCAAAGAGGTCGTGAGTGCCAGGCCCTGTGAACAACTAAGAACACAATGCCAAACGAGAAGAATGTGCTCCTTGCCTGTAGAAATGTGGTCTACTGGGGGTGACAGACAGGATAAGCAATCACAAAGTTCAGCTCTGTGTGCCATGTGGGGTGTGCAAGTCACCATGAGAGCATGAAGCAGGAGCCTCTCAATCAACACGGCCTGAGGGCTGAAAAGAAATCAGTGGTTTCTGAAAGAACTGATGGATATCTGAAGGATGATCCTGGGTTCAGTAGGAAGGGAGTTGGTGCCAAAACCAAGAGTGCTTCAGGTACAAGAATAATGTGCATGAAGTCTGGAAAGGAGAAGTGGCCTGCTCCCGATCCAGAAATGGAAAGATCAAGGTACTTTTGGTTTGAGTTTGAATAGGGGGTGACTGACCAGCCTGGAGTCTGTGGCAGTTAAGAGAGACAAATTTGCAAAGGCCTCTGTGATAAACGGAGAGATTTGGGCTTAATTGTACAAGCAATAGGAAGCTGTTGAAGAGATTCCAAACAAGAGTGGTAGGAGATAAAATCTGTCCCAATTGCTTCTTAAATATATGGCTAAATCAGAAGAGCACTTCTGAATTGTGGGAGTCTTAAAATAGGACCCAATTCTGAGGCAGTACTATTCTCCATTGTTAAATCAAAGAGAGTTTTTAAATAAGCATTTTTGCTTTCAAAACACTGTAGGAGACCATTAACCTCATCAAATGCAAGCTCTAGTGACAACCGTCTTTATTTCAGATCAGCACAACTCAGGAAATAACCATCTCTGAAGTTTAGGACAGGAATAATAATCCATGTCAGGGGGGAGAAAAAAGCACGAAGATGGCACTTGACTCGGTCCTATTTGCCAGAAGAGTACAAATGTGTAAGTCTCAATCATACAGTAACACCACAGGACAATCTCAAAATGTCAGTACTGGACAGGAGGTCAAAGGTCATTTGGTCCAGTTCCATCTTACAGATAGACAGCAGAGTATTACTTTGCGAGATAATCAATAATGACTTAAGAGCTGAATTATCTTTGAAAAGACATCTGCATACTGTAATGTTACCTAAGATGAAATGAAAAAAGACAAGTTCTAACCAGGTACTGGGTTCCGGAGGCTACGGTTAAGCCTGCCTCTTAGTATTAGTGTGTAGTCCCCATCATGGTACTGAACTGTGCCTGACAGGCTTCCTGAGTCCTTGCTTTCTTTTCTCCTTGAACTCCTTTCTCTTCCCTCTATCTTTTTTCATTTTTCTGATGATGGAGCTGCCCATCATCAACAGCTCCAAGGGAAGGCCCATGGAAGGGAACTGAAACCTCTCTTCAGCAGCCAGGGAGGAACTGAGTCCTGCCCGTGGGCCTTGTGTGCCAACTTGGAAACAGACGCTTCAGCCTGTGCAACTACGAGATGATGGTTGCCCCAGCTGACAACCTACAGCCAGCTCCAGAGGGACCCAAGCCAGGAACACCCTGGGAGCCACTCTTAGACTCCTGCCCCTGACAGTGTGAGAGAAATAATAAATGTTTGTGGCTTCCAAAGTACTACAATCTGGGTGACTGTCACACAGTAGTAAGAGACAGACAGCATACATGACACAAAATTAGTACATGCTTAGTCAATGATCCCATTTAAAAATGTCTTTTATTAAGACAGAATTAGTATTTATATTTTACATGCTTTAAAATTTGATTGCAGACAGTAATTGCCCATGACTACATGTCCCCATTTTAATATAACCTCCCTCCTTCCTCCCCTCCCCTCCCTCCCTCTTTCCTTCTCCTGAGAAAACTCAGTGGCTTCTAAATTTAAACTAAAATGATCACTTTCCTCTGAGTCTTGAGTAGGAGCTGCATTAAAGGGGAAGCCATAGTTGATGAGGATGGCCACAGGTAAATTTATCACTTTTCTAATGAGGTGAAACCTCCAGAAAGACTTCCCAGTGAGGAGGAACAGCAGATGAAGCCAGTCCCAACTCCTGGTCAACATTTCATCTCAGCTTGCACATCCCAGCCGAGTCACTCTTCAGCAGTTTGGCTGAACCTGGTCGCACACCGGACGAGGACACAGCTTTCTGCGAAGGTGTGATTTCAGGCAGAAAGAATTCCCTGTGCAGAGGCCTGAAGGCCAGGGCATTCAAGCTGTATTTAGAAATTCAGAAGTTGCTCCGGGTGTAGCATAAAGGAAGGAAGGAAAGGGGGGGGGGGAGGCGACACCTTTAGATGGCAGCCCAAGAGGGGGTACACTTCCTGTTGGGTGGCCTGGTTGTGACTAGAGCAGATATGGAAGCTGAAAAATGGATCACCCTTCAGGCTCTGATCTTTTACATCCTGCCTGGGTGCTCATTTACATCCCAGGAAAGCTACACAGCCTGGTCAGGACTAGAGAGGTAGAGTGAGAAGGCTGGAAGGAGCTGTTGGAATCCCTGCACGACAAATGTGTGGCCCTCAGAAACACCTCTTCTGTCCCATTACCTTGCTTCTGAGTCCCCACCTAAACTCCAGCTGAAGGGACCCTGTCCCCATCTACCACAGGACCCCACAACCTGGCAGAGGACGCCCCATGTGTAGGGTAAAGGAGTCAGGCTTTCTCTTCCATTAGCCTGTGACTAGCACAGAGAAAGAGAGAGAGAGAGAGAGAGAGAGAGAGAGAGAGGAAAGAGAGAAGAGAGAGAGAAGAGAGAGAGAAGAGAGAGATTACCTGGGCCTGGGAGTGAGGAGATAAAGGGGTGCAGTGGGCGCAAGTGGACACTCAAGAGCACATGAGAATGCCAGAGAAGAGTAATCCCAGGGAAAGAGCATGAAGATTCCTAGAAGGTTGGGGGGTTTCCTTTGCCTCCCAGTCCACTCCCCCTCAAACCCCCATCCCCTCAGCCTTGGCCCTGCCCTGCCTGCATCTGTGTCTGTGTAACTGCTAAAACCAAGAACCAACCTGAGCAGATTTGGTGAGCCTGATGCTCACAGTTGGCAACAAGGATTGGTTACATTCCACGTGCCCCTCAGTTTCATTCTAGTCAGTGAACCCTGGACAAGAAAACCCAGAAGCATTCCAAGCTTACACTGTCATGTAAGAGCTGAACATTCATTAAAATATATGTATGTGTGTGTATACATACATTTGCATGCAACTGAGACTCGCTCTAGCACACCATCTGTTTAACATTTACATAGTGACTAGCTCTCCATTATTCCTTTCCCTGATGTTGGGAGGTGAGGATGGGAACCCCTTTTTGGCAGGTAAGAGCCCCAGGTTCACAGAGGTTAAGAGACTGACCCTGACCTAAGGTTTGAAGGCAGCTCCTCATTTTCAAAATATTTCTGTCAGCTCCACAAAAACTGCATGCCCACCAATGTTAAAACATTAGAGTGGAAGATACAGCTTTAGCTTCTTTTCAACACTGTGAGGATTAGAGGAACATGGGCTTTACAACATACCCACTCATCAATTTCTCACTTAGTGTCCTTTCACACACATTGTCTTCTGTGCAAAACGGAAGGGGAGGTGGCATGATCATCTGCAAATGCTATTTCAGCCCAAGAACCATTCTCATCACGTTTGGGATACGTGCCACTTTCAATTTGCATACCTGTCCAACCCCTCCTAATCGAAATAAAACTTGTTTTCTTAAAAAGAAAACACGGTCTCTGATTGTGAAAATGAGAGCGAAAACAAAAGGTTTCATTTCTCCTGGTGAACTTCAGCCTATTGCAAATGGAATGATTGCCTCCTGTGATCAGCCCAGCCCACACAGCTCACCTGCTCCAATCTCAGTCTCCATCCAGGACCTCCTCACCACTGAACAGCTCAAGCGGGGTCCACAAATAACCCCATTTCTGCCCTCCCAGGTTACCTGGAATCAGTCTTTCCCCAAACAAACCCTTTCATGGTGCATATATGAGCTGCAGCAGACTCATGGGGACTTTTTAACAGGTAATTCCTGGGCCCTGACCTTGACCAGAATGGGGGCCAGGCCTGGGCCATCAGCTCCCCATATTGGCAGCAGGCTCCTCCTTGACAACTATATATTCCACATGTCCCCTCCCTCCTCAAGAAAGAATCCCCTTCAGCAAAATCTCCCTCCTGTCATAATGAAAGTAATCGGCTTTTCACTCCAGTGGCTGCTAAAACTGCTGAGGCAGGAATTTGTCTTCACACCTGAGAACGCACCTTCTTCAGGTGTCTGTATGTTGGGCTTTGAGAAAGGACAATTTTTCAGCCACCACAGATGCAGCTGAACTCAGTCATTTCTACACTTCCGGGGCCACCAGGGGGAATTCTGAAATCATGACTCCCCTCGTGTACTGGGCAGTGCGACCCCAGCAAGGCAGTGCGTGTGGCCTGGCGCGGTGCATCCTGAGTTCCATGCTCTATTTCATTCTGAAAACCCCAAATCAACGGGTTTGACTGGTTTTAGAGTATTCGCAGGTAGGAGGTACCAGGAAAAAGGATGAATCTTCACGGTGCTCAGACAGAAGATAGGAAACGTTCTGCTCAACTTAAATGAGGCAGTTAGGGCGAAGGCACGCCGACGACGCCCTCAGAGGCACCTGGCGCCCTAGAAACGCCATCGACGGCGTGACCCCGGAACGATGGGCGCCAAAACTCTTTCCTGAGGGTAGGGCTTGGGGTTCCATGGCAATGTCCTTTCGGGACAATTGGGGTCTGGGGCAGAAAAGGAATCTGGAAAGAGGAAATCAAGGAGCCTCCCGCACAAGGCAGAGGCAGGTCTGAGGATGGGGCTTGAGGAACCCCGAGATCTTCGGTGCCCCGAAGAGACACTCCGCAGCCGCCCCACGGGGCTGCTGCTCATTAGGTGAGCTTGGCTCCCTCCTAATTGGCGACGCCGCGGCTTCCCCCGCGAGCTGCAGCCGTCCGGGGAGCTCTGCACCTCGCACCTGGGTCTGGCGGCTGCAACCCCCCTCCGCCGAGAGCCGAGAGCCGCGTGGAAAGCAAGCACAGTCGACCCCGACAAACCCTCCCGGCTATAAATCAGCCACGTGCAGCTGCTGCGGCAGCCCGCGCCCCGACTTCCTGGTTCGCTTCCTGCCAGCCCGGCAGGGGGGCTCGGGCAGGGGGGCCTCCGGGGCGGCCCCAGCTCCGCGGGAAGGGGCGCCGGGGGGGGAGGAGGTGGGGACCCCGGGCGTGGAGGACATAGCTGGCCCACAGTTACAACAAAAGTTTGGGGATCCCGGAGCGCCGGGGCCAAGGCTAAGAAACCAGACCCGGGGAAAGTGCAAGTTCGCTCCAAGGTGTCGGGGCG